>JARYGA010033670.1:0-40201 GCA_030545235.1 Helianthus tuberosus
GTTCAACGTTTTTATGGTCGTCTATTTTTTCCGTTTGATAGGTTCATCGTGATGCACGGGTCCTAATTCGACTTAATTAGTATTTTCTATGTTTTATGTTTCGGTCTAATTTCTCCGTATTAACACGTCGCCACTTTAGTGTTAGTGGTTGCTAGCGGTGCTGTGACCTTGTTTTGCATATTTTGCATCTAAAATATATTAGAAAGTATTATTTGAGAATACCGCTGAATTTTAAATTACCATTTTGCATATTTTGAATTTCAAAAGTTATGGATATTGTCAGTAATTACTGATTTGATTTGAAAGCAATTGTCATCATGACATTTCTAATTTTTATTTTAACTTTAATTAAAAGAAAAACACCGTGAATTTGAAATTCACAGTTTGCATATTTTCAATGTCCAAAGCTCAAGAAATTAACATTAATTACTGATTTGATATGCAACAAAATGTAATCGACAATTATTTTTATTTTTTATGTTAAATTTAACTTTTATCAACAAAACAATATTGGAGGAACTCTTATCTCATTGGAATGTAACGATTAGGTTAAACGGTAATTTCATTGTAATTCTAGTTTTCATTAGATAATTTCATTCTATAAATAATTAATCAATTATAAAAATGTGAGCAGTGGACAATTTTTTAACTATCAGTGTATTGCCAACAGTTATTTAAATTACCATTTTCATATTTTGAATTTCAAAAGTTATGGATATTGTCAGTAATTACTGATTTGATTTGAAAGCAATTGTCATCATGACATTTCTAATTTTTATTTTAACTTTAATTAAAAGAAAAACACCGTGAATTTGAAATTCACAGTTTGCATATTTTCAACGTCCAAAGCTCAAGAAATTAACATTAATTACTGATTTGATATGCAACAAAATGTAATCGACAATTATTTTTATTTTTTATGTTAAATTTAACTTTTATCAACAAAACAATATTGGAGGAACTCTTATCTCATTGGAATGTACCGATTAGGTTAAACGGTAATTTCATTGTAATTCTAGTTTTCATTAGATAATTTCATTCTATAAATAATTAACCGCATCAATTATAAAAATGTGAGCAGTGGACAATTTTTTAACTATCAGTGTATTGCCAACAGTTATTTAAATTACCATTTTGCATATTTTGAATTCCAAAAGTTATGGATATTGTCAGTAATTACTGATTTGATTTGAAAGCAATTGCCATCATGACATTTCTAATTTTTATTTTAACTTTAATTAAAAGAAAAACACCGTGAATTTGAAATTCACAGTTTGCATATTTTCAATGTCCAAAGCTCAAGAAATTAACATTAATTACTGATTTGATATGCAACAAAATGTAATCGACAATTATTTTTATTTTTTATGTTAACTTTAACTTTTATCAACAAAACAATATTGGAGGAACTTTTATCTCATTGGAATGTAACGATTAGGTTAAACGGTAATTTCACTGTAATTCTAGTTTTCATTAACAAATTTTTAACTATCAGTGGATAACCAACAGTGATTTAAATTAGCATTTTGCATATTTTGAATTTGAAAAGTTAACGATATTGTCAATAATTACTGACTTGATC
Source organism: Helianthus tuberosus (assembly GCA_030545235.1). Taxonomy (NCBI): domain Eukaryota; kingdom Viridiplantae; phylum Streptophyta; class Magnoliopsida; order Asterales; family Asteraceae; genus Helianthus; species Helianthus tuberosus. Next base: position 1,583 of record JARYGA010033670.1, read on the forward strand.
TGAAGGCCAATGTCATCATGACATTTCTAATTTTTATTTTAACTTTAACTAAGAAAAAATAACTGTCAATTTGAAATTCCCATTTTCGATATTTAAGATGTCCAATGCTCAAAAAATTACCATTAATTAGTAATTTTATATGCAACATAATTTCATCAACAATTATTTTGATTTTTTATGTTAACTTTAATTTTTAAATATCAGTGGATAGCCAACAGTGATTGAAACACTGATGTTTGGATAGTCAGTGGTCAACATAAAGAATGAAGAAACAGAGGTTGTCTCTCAGCAGTGGATAACATTAACAATAAGATGTTTGAACAAAAACAGTGGTTCCAACAGTTAGTAATTTTATATGCATTAATTAGTAATTTTATATGCAACATAATTTCATCAACAGTTATTTTCTTCATTTTTATGTTAACTTTAATTTTTAAATATCAGTGGATAGCCAACAGTGATTGAAACATTGATGTTTGGACAGTCAGTGGTCAACATAAAGAATGAAGAAACAGAGGTTGTCTCTCAGCAGTGGATAACATTTAACAATAAGTTGTTTGAACCAAAACAGTGGTTCCAACAGATTTTTAACGATTTATGAAAACTATCATTTTTTACTATTTTAAATATCTTTGACCTTAAACAGATATTTGACCTTCAATATCATTTGTTTGGAGTTAAACATATATTTGACCTTAAACAGATGTTTGAACATAAAAACGTGTTTGAGGTTAAACAAATGTTTAACCTTAAAAAGAAATTTGCCCATAAACATCTATTTGCAAAAAAAGACGAATTACAAAAACATTATATCCAAATAATCATAATGACGAACTTATTTAACATCCAAGTGTACTACATTTTTATTTAGTAGTATAAAGATCAAACAACTGTTGTATTTATAATACAGATCAAACAACTGTTGTATTTATAATACTGTTACATATAAACACCTCATAAGAAACACTGATAATTAAATATTAAAGTTACATAAGAACCACTGATAATTAAATACTAAACTTGAATCCGTTGTAGATGCCGAACCACTGCTGATACTAAACAGTCGTTTTCCTTTGTTTAATCAAACTATAGGTACATAAAGTGAATCATTGTATATCTCCAACAATCGCCATTAACTCCATGGAAGGACTCAATGCATTAACATCAGGATTTATAGAAAGCTGATCTCTAGTGAACAGACCAAGATGCAGTACATGAAAATACTTTTTCAGCTGCTGAAGAGTAGCCCTGTCCTCATATACTTAATCCTTGACTTTGTTTATAAAGAGTTGTGCTTTAAACCAAACTTTATGCCTCTTTTAATACAAAAAAGGCAGGAAAGACCATTGCTCTAGTAAGATAAAATCTTATCTTACAACAGTAGCAGATCCTTTCTTGGACAAGTCATTATCATCTGCTGCACAAGTCAATTATAATCATCATTTACTCATAAAAAAAACTATTTTAACTGTAAATTTAACAATCTTTCTTTGTGTTTAATTAAAGTTTATACTTCTTTGAATACAAACCTATAATAACCAGCAACATATTGTATCAATTTCAAACAACTGTGATTAGACTGAAATATAAAGCGAGAATTAGAGTATATCACTTCATAATTAAAAACTCAAAATTTGAAAATCGCAGTAGCAAAAAACACATACTTTAAACGATGTTGGATCAATGATACTGGAAACAGCAGCAGAACAATCATCATCATTATCATCTGCAACAAATCATTGACAATAATCATTTAGTCACAACTCAGATGTTGTACTCATATCATAACCGTTAAGAAAAATCAACACAGATCTATAAACATACAAATGAAACCTCAAAATAAAAGAATCTTGTAAGAGAAACACCGCAGAACCATTAGCCGGCGACACAATTCTTGATCTAACTCTCGAACGAAACCCTAGCAATGGTTACATGAAAACACACAAAACACAAAGGATTAGTATAAATAAGAGGAAATCATGAAACTATTTCAACTAAAAAAAAGAAGAACAAACCTTTTGATGAAGTAATCGATGAACAAAAGATGATTTTATGGTGGCGTCTGGAAGAAGATTAAGGTTTGTGAAATTTGAATTTGAATCGCCTGAATATAGAGAGAGAAAGAACCCTAGGCGTTTGTAAACAAAGATCAGAAGTGAGAAGAGAGGTTATATAAGGAAAAGGGGATGGCACTGTTGGGCAGGAAAAGAGAACTGAGGATGCCCTAATCAAGTGACACGTGGCCCAAATAACTTTCATTTATTATATATAATAGATTATATATAATAGATCTACTACCTGTGTCATCGTAACATGCTCATGTTAGAAATTGTTAGCCCTAACACAGCGTACATCACCACCATCGAGTATAATACCATGTACATCACCACCGTCGAGCACACCATAACATCTCTCTTTATCTGCTGGAAAACGCACACGAAAATCCACTTTATAATTTGATGTTTGAGAGGATGTTGTCACAAAATCACAATTTTCTAACTTTTCTTGACTTACCAATGTAGTTGGCATATAGTACTATATTACAACAGTAAAACACATGAAGTGTGCAGTAAATACATCCTACAAAATCTTTAAACCCAAGTGCATGAAGTAATTGGGAGAGAGAAGTCTTGGGTTCAAATCTTCAGCAGCAATAAAAGAAAATTGCCGTTAAAAAATGTATCTTCAATTTATTTCTTATATGGCTTCTTATACTGACTTTTCAGTCTAAACATCTGAAAAATATTCTTTGGAATAGAATCTATGTCATGTGGCAATGCATCTATAGATTCATCAGACTTTTGTCTTCTTACATGTAGATGAACCACTTTCTACAACCTGATAAACAACAATCACCCGTTGAACTATAACAAACATAAAAAAGAAAGTAAAAACTTTCATATCACAAAAAGTTATCAATAAACTTTTCCTATAAATATCAGGTAGGTACTGTAGTGCCCAACAGATTGTAATTTGTGCATTTTGTAGATCAGCATGTGTCTTAGAGAAATTACTAAGAAACTTTCATATATGCAGATTAGCAAAAATAAATTTAAGCCGTGACTACAAAAGAGTGTAAGCAAAAGAAGGTTAGCAATCTATAATAATTTGTTTGCTGCTTGTTGTGAAAACGCAACTGTGAATTTACAAATATTCAAAAATGTATTTGCTTCCACACCTACCTGTTGTTGATCTAGCTTTCATCTCTCATGAACATGAAGCCATAGCAGAATATGGACCACCATATACTTCTAGTTCTAGTAAAACTAAGTTTATTTGACATCATAGGTAAACTTGTAGTGTTTTCGTGCAAACTTCCTAATATACATGGACACCCGTTCGTATGGCACGATTTCATCCTTCAGTGGAACAACACACCTCCTTTTTTTTTGAAAAGAATATCAATGCACAGATGTGCAAAACTACTTCCACTAAATTTTTCTTTGTTAAGAACCATCTGCAATTTAGGGATGAACATTTGGTATCGGGTACCGGTACCGAACCGTACAGTTCAGGGTATATTCAGTACCGGTACCCACTTTCCCCGTTTTTCGGTATCGGTATCGAATCGGTGTATTCGGTACTGGTACCGGTACCAACTTTTCCCAATTTTCGGTACGGGTACTTTCGGTACCAATTCGGTACCGTGCTCATCATTCTGCATCATTTTTGGTAAGATAGAAAAGAGCAATACTGATTGTTACAATATTCACCTCAAATTTTACAAAAAACTGATAAAACTCAATCAATAGATTATTGTGCAAATCAAATAAACTATTACCTGTTTAGCTCTCTTTTCGAAATCACATTGCTCTTCGGCCTTCACTGATTCCTGGTGCCACTAAGACCAACTACAACAGAAATTCTAAGAGTTTCAAAATTACAACAAAATCACCAAACCCTATAAAATAGTCACTTGATTTTTAGTAGGAATTTGTAGAAAGGGGGGTTTAGTAAAGAATCCCTAACCTTAGGAATAGGCTAAAACGTTGTTCCCCGGCTAAAGATCTGAAATTCATCAAACCATTTCTTTTGGATTTAAGCTGTGGTAATAAAATTTGGAGGCAAGTCTTGCAGGACTCCGATCGGAGAATTCCACAGTCGGATCAGCAACTCGTTAGGCTAGCACGACGTGAATTAAACCTAAAACCGAAAGACTCTATCTAAACCGAAAAGATGCAAGTTGATTCGCTGCTGCACAGATCTGAAATGTACGAAACGATTTTGGTATCTGTACTTCCGAAACTGCCTGAAACGTGTCTGGTCGGCTTTCCGGTGAGTTCGTACCCTAGTGCTCAAGGAACGACAACCCCACTTTCAAATTAAGAACATACTTTTAGATCTGAACAGGGTCTCTGGTAGAGACACGTGGGATTAAAGCATGAATAGAACTTCTGGTGAAGACATATGCTGATATGCCAAAGAAGAAAACGACAGAATATTGTAGGGGGTGAATAAGACGTGATTGTTTCCAAAGTGTAGGGTGTGGGTGGAAAATGGCACCGACCTTTTCTTTTAAGATATAGATAATAGTTAAATTATTTTAAACTTTTTTATTTACTCTATGTTTGTTGTTAACATGATTTTTATTTTTTACCCGGTATAGTTATTTTGAGTTTTTTTTACCTACCCTTTTTTAGTTGTTAACATGTTTTTAATGCCACATGTCTTCTTCTTTTTCTAGATCAAACACATTTCTCTATCATCTTTCTCATTAGTTTCGAAATGTCATTTTATCATAAAAAACCCACCACCTACCCAACTCATTCTGCTTTTTGCAAAACATGGCTTCCGTAAGCCACTTCCTTCTTCAGAGGAGGTTCTTATTTCTGCAAAGCGTTGTATTTTTTATTACTAGAGCGTAACCTACTCATAATTTATCTGCAAAAGTTTTAAATTTTTTGAAGCATGGGCCCTTAGAAGCTAAAGACAAGCTGGAGAAGCGTGGTGAAGAGCTAACATGGAGATTAGACTTTTAAAAAGCATGTGATGGTACATCTTTTATATGTCCAACAAAGATTAACATGTTAATAGTAATAAAAAAGTTATTTTCTAAACGTTTTATGTTACTTACATGTTGATCCTGATGAAGGAAAGGGACAAGAAATCATAAAGTTGTGGAATGCTATCCGAGAAATGCAAGGAAAATTGGAAAAGGCGCACAATCAAATTATTCGTGAGAAAGAAGCAGCAAAGTCGCTACTGAACAAGCTCCGCGTAATCAAAGAAGTGCCAATTATTGATAAAATGAAAGTGGAGTAGTTGGAAATCATAATCATGAACGAGAGGTATTGCCAAAATAATGAAGTTCCTAACAAATTGTTTCAGCAGTTTTGGTTTTGTGGCTAAATAATTGATTCCAAAATATACACATACTATATGATTATTACGTGCAGATGAAATTGTAGAAATGAAGAAGATTTTTGAGTTTGAAGAATCACATGCTAATACATAGGGGGACTTCACGAGATCATTGAAAGATAGCTAAAGGGTCTTAATATATATATATATATATATATACACATATATATACTCACATAATTTATTAAATTATTAAAAATCTTGGTTTTAAAAAAAGCAGACCCATGCATCCACACCCCATGCACGCGCACACACACCTATATTTCGATCAACAACTATTGGCATGATCATATGTGATGTAGGGTAAAATATACATATTTATCCCGTGTAAATTGTATAATTATTGTATAGTTATTATTTGTTTTTATTTAGTTTTTAGTGTTATATTATATTATTTTGTGTTTTGCCAGGTCTTGGTGCAAATGGAGCAAAAAACGAGTAAAAAGGAAATAACCAGCTAGTTGAGCAGAGTAGGATGCCAGAGACCAAATTAAAATTGCCGCTATTTTCCTTGATTGGGTTGGACCCACTATCTCTATTTTATAAGTTAGAGGGCTGCCACAAAATATATCTATTTGGATCGAGAGAAAGGGTTAGGCCCACATCAATATATAGTTTTATAATTTGAGTCCATCTAATATATTGGTGTTGGGCCGCCTAAAGTTTGGGCTGCTAATACACACGAGAAAAGAAAATAAGCTGCTATAATTATCATTATATATTGAAATGAGAAGAAAAAATAAAAAGACCTTATGTTGGCAGCATGTTTCACGAGAATGAATTGTGAATTGGGTTTCAATGTTGACTGAAGGAAAATAGTGTTGACCGCATATTTGTTTATGGGGCCAATACATTACATTATTGCCTGATGTAAAAAAGTCAGCCCAACACACTTTAACAATCGCCTAAAGCCCAGATCATGGAAGTGTAGTTTGATTTGAATCTCAATATGCATTACTTGGAAAAGAATTAAATAGAGGAGGGCGGCTACGAATTGACGAATTAACATCAGTGGAGACGAAAATTATTAATATTCTTTGAGGAGGAGCCGCACATAAAGGATTGTGAGGAGGCACGAGCAGAACCATCAGGGACGAATTTTATAGTTTATTTGCAAGGGTTCAAGTTCAAGAATTATTGGGGTAGAATCAAGAGGTTTAGGGATCAAAAATTAAATGGGTTCTATCTATTTAATTCTCTTGTTTTCTTAGTCTTTTTTTTTTTTTTTTTTTTACTTCAATGAATTCTATTATTGAACCTTGTTTATTATCTTCGTTTCACGACTATGATTGGCTAAACTTGTGTTACTACCTAGACTTGGATGAATGATTGCTTATGTTTTGATTATTATTATGGATTTATGAAAACTATGAATTATTTATGAATTGTAAACGACTTGTTCTATCGGTTAGATGTGTTTGCGTGCTTGATGTTATTTGAATATTGTTATTTGCTTCGCATGAATCTTGGGGACGGTCTTTATCACATAATAGAGTCATGCTAGGTCTAAGCGATTAAACCGTAAGGTGGGTCTTTCTTAGGAAGTAAACCTATTAGCTGCTGTCTAGCAAGTCTAACTGAGAAAACAAGTCTATCCTTGGTTTAGATCTTGACAGGGAGTGAGCCTCGTAGGATACTTTTATAAATCCATTAGATGTCTTGCAAGAGAGTCTAATAACCGGTAATTTAACAACCTTTAGGGGATCATAGCCTGCTCTTGAGAAGGGTTAGGGGTCCTTTAGATTTCCCGAGAGGTGAGCATTATATGATCCCGGTTCCATGTAGACAACTTCCAAATATAATCTTAACTAAAAGCAATCAGGATTCCAGTCTAGGTAGTGTTTCCATCATCTGAGCAAAGTCCACAACAATTCGTTTAATTAGCTTAGTTAATTAATTTTGTTTTAATTATATTCTTAGGATTTTTAGAACCCCCCCCCCCCCCCCCTAAAACATAAAAATAGTTAAGTATTGCGTCAGAGTCAGTCTAGATAAGGTAATTAGCGTAATTAATTAGAGTCTCGTGGGTTCGATATCCGGACTTACAGTAGCTATACTAGAGTCGATCGGTACACTTTCCGGTTAGTAGTTTAGTGTGTCTTAGTGAGTCTAGAGTATTACTTAGAGTCTAGAATTAGGTTAATTTAGTTACTTTTATTAAACTACTTTTTAGAACATCACTATGTCTCACTTTTTGTGCAGGCATGGCATAATAGTCTCAACCAATGATGATTGATGGGTATTCATTCATTTGAATTAAGGTAATAACCGGTATGGGTTGAAATTGGTCGAGTCGGATGGACATGAGACACTTTGTCCAAAACTCCATATGTTTTATAAACAGTTAGTGTGTTTCATATTAATAAGAAGTTATTTTTTTTTTCATTAATAATATGATTTCTTAAGTAAAAACGTTGTAAGAAGTTTTTTGCATTAGTAAAACAATTTAGGCAAACATTCACCAGTTTTTGACCCGTTTTCTTTTTAACTGCTTTTTTTCTATTATTTCTTTTATTTTACCAATGCGCCATGTTAGCTTGCAGTTTATCAGTTAAAACAAGATTCCATAAAGTTATCAACATTGACAAATACTTAGTTTTTTTTACATATGAGGTTAGTAAGAAAAATACTAAAGTAGTGCAATGGATCGTTGTTGCAATATTTTAAAAGACTAAAATAGAAATGAGAAAAACTAGTTATATATATTATATTAAAGAGAATAAGGATCTAGAGTAGTATACTCTCATTGGTCCACGTGTCACTCTCTAACAGCAGTAATCTTTTCTACTTTTTTTCTTTGCAAGCTCTCTCAGTTCCACTCTTTGATCTATACAACGCGTTTTAACCTCTCAACGCGTTTCAAATACTCAATTTCACGTATCAAACCCCTAAGTGTATAATACATGTCGTTTCACCCCTTTCTTTTATATCCGTATAAAAGTAGCATCCAAAGCAAAACCATCGTCAAAGTTGATGGTATTAAAATTCCCAACATAAAAGAGTACATATTTTCCTTTTACATTTGAGGTTAATCTTAGGTGTACATGAGGCCTATATTGTTGTCTTATTTCACATATGAAGCTCCTAAGCAACTATTAGTAACATCAAGTTGCCAAACTAGAAGCATTGTGATGGACTATTGTCGCAACTAAAGCAATGGAATGGATGTTGTTGCAATGTTTACGATAACTCTGAAAATAGAAATAGGGAGAAATTAGTAATATAAAACGTAAACGTATTGCTTAATATTAAAATAAAAGCATCCTTAGAGGTGAGATTCTTTGTCGTTAAAAAAAATAAGAAACATCCTTCGATTAATCATATGATAAAAGAATGCCAACAAAAGATAAATGCAACATCACGTGCCATTTCAAGATTTAGAAACATACTTCAACAAAAAAGTGACTTTGAGCGTTTGGGGTCAAACAGTTCGTTCCAAGATATATAATTTGTAGATATAATCTAAGCAATTTTACAATATGTTAACTTTCAAAGAAATATCATCAGAATATAATATGGACCACAAGTTTCAAGTCCCAACCGATACTCAAGCGAATATAAAATTATGGATGACTCCCATAATATTATTAGATCAAGAAAACTACACAAAAACTTGATTCTTATAATCCAGAATACCTAATACTTGGTATTTATAAGCAAACCTATCACATTAGACTTATACTAAGATTGCTCATATAATTATCCTATAGACATCCAAACCTCACTCGTTTGGAATGCTAGATAATTATCTAACCAATCAACTAGTACATGATAATTACAACTATTATATCATAATCACACTGTAATTTTGAAACATGATTGCTCTAATGAATAAAGAATTTGAGTCAAGGATTAAGGATTGTAAGTCAAGTTTCGAGATAGTTTCTTGACATAAATAAAATTTGGGTGCTTAGCCAAGCTCTTACTGTTTTCCGTTTTCTTTCTTGTTCGATACTAATTCTATGGTTGACGTATGAAGTAAAAGAAGGTTAATAGTTTATGCTCTTCAGAATTGAATTGTTAAGCATAACTTTTGTATTTAGATTACACACTACATTTAGGTGCAATTTGTTTTTTAAGAGGTAAAATGTATGCGGTCTACGGACCACATCTGTAAAAGAAGAGTTGGACCAAACCTCTGCAGTCTGTAAGAAGAAGGTTGTTTGTTTTTTAACGTATGTAGAATTCTAAAATAAACTGGTGGTGTATGGACAATGGTGGCGGTTAGGGATGAGCTTTGTTTCCCAAATACCCGTACTCGTACTCGTACCCGTACCGTACATGTACCTGTACCGATTTTAGGTATTTGGTACATATATCGGTACCCAGTTTTATATATGTAACACCCTACTTTTTCATACCTTCCATAATTAGAAACCGTCGTTTGTATTTCTATTTTTGGAAGTCTTGTACTCTCGTTGTATTCTATTTTTTTTCTATTTGTAATCCGAGACGATTGATCATAATGAACACGGAATAATTTTTATCATACTCATGTTATTCTTGTTAAACTTATGTGCAAATTGTAATCACGACTCACATTTTGAACGCTATATTATTCAAAATTCTTGATTCTTTATTTCACCTTAATGTTCGGTACTCGCTAAACGGATTAGTGAAATAACAGGTAATATTTTAATAATGATGAAATTTGTGGGAAAGTATTACCCCATAATTATTAAGTTCAATCAAGTGAGATTAGGCCGCAAACTTTTATAAAAGTTGCAAGACTTTTATAAAATATTTAAGTGTTATTCCTAATAATAATAATAATAATAATAATAATAATAATAATAATAATAATAATAATAATAAAAATTTTCGGCCAATGGGGCCTCACCCAAAAAATATCTCAAAAATCTCACTAAATCTCTTACACCACCACTCACAATTTAACCCATTCTTACACTCTTCCTCCTAATCATTTCTTTCCCTTTCCAAGACACTCTCTCTCCTCTCTCATTCTCCTTATAAATAGACCACCACCACCACACTCCTCACTTCACTTTTCCTTTTTCTTACTTCTCCAAATTACTCCCACTTACACCTTTCTTTTCACACACATAAGAGTTCTTGGACACCTCTTGAAAATCCAAGTAACTTTAGGAGCATTTCAAGGAGGATTCATCAACAAGAAGCTCTTTGATCCTAGAAATCCTAGTGTATTCATCACCACATTGAGGTAAAAGTGCAACCCACCCTCACTTGGTGACTTTCTCTTTGTTAATATGTATATTTCATTTCTATATTATTCATGGTTCATGACCCTCCTTGGTTGTCTTTACATCAAGTGTAGTGGTGAACGCTTAGAGGTACCTAAATGGAAGCTTGTTCTTCCTACCTCCTACATGATTTCTATGACACTTAGAGGTACCTAAATGGAAGCTTGTACTTCCTACCTCCTACATGATTTCTATGACTCTTAGAGGTGCCTAAATGAAGACCTTAGTCTTCTACCTCATGCTTGACATATATGATATATATTATAATCTATGTAATACTTATATAATATTTAAACCGAACTCTTGATGATGAACAAATGGACATTATCAAGTTAGTAAGTATACCATTTCAACATCATATGTAATGAATGGTTATTTTCCTATGTCTATGTTCATGCATTTTAAATTCCAAATCTATAATCTTCCGTTATCCCCAACTCACACACCTGTGATCCTTCGTGTAGGAGGACAAGGTGCTCCAAACTAAACAACCAACACTCACGGGATATCAAGTAGGAAAACTTGCAAAAACCGTGAGTATACTCGATCCCTTTTTCCCCTTTACACTTTGGGATGCAACATGTATAACTATGCAAACAACTTTTAAACTAAACATACTCAATCCTTGATCAAGCATGAAACTAATGTGACTTACTTGTTATTCTCGTATGCTATGTGAACGATTTGGAACGTTATATGCTCATTAACTTTGCTCGCCCACCTTAACAATTATAGCGCTATAGGATTAACGCCCCGTCCGCTATTCTATTTGGGTATTGTTAAGTTAAACATTACCACCCCGCTAAACTATTGGGATTAGGCTATTTTATGCGTTGTATTATAGGGTTTGATCATATTGTACGCCAAAATTGCATACTAGTAATCACATATTATGAATCATGTTGGATTTGAGTTTTTATTCTATTATGCTATGTAAACAAACTTGTATACTCGCTCTTTGCTTTTGCATTGAAACTCTATTTTAATACATGTTGCAGGTTGATTATTGAAGTATGGATGAATCATGAAACGAGTTTAGGGTGGACTAGATACACACCTTTAATTCATTTATCTTTGATGTTATGTTGAATTTGAACAATGTTGTTATTTCTATTTTAAATGTTGTATGACAATTTAGCACTTGCAATGAAATTCGAATTAAATTAACTATTGTCACATAGTGTTATGAAGTCTCTTGCAATCTATACACACTTCGTCTCATCCCGATGTTTCCGCCATCGGTTGGGGTGTGACAATATAGACCTTTAAAATTGTTTTTATATTATGTTTTATTTCGTGTTATGGTATTTATAGTACTTGTATTGATTTTACATATACAGTACCCGTATCATATTGGTACTCGTACTAATTTTACATATTTGGCACCAATATTAGTACTCATGTCAATTTTACATATTTAGTACCCGTACGAGTGCTTAAAAACTATATAAAAACAAAATGGTACCAAAGCGGGTATTGTACCAAAAATACTCGTACCCGTACGGTACTTATTATTAGGTACGGTATTTGGTACCCAGTTTTGTTCAAATTCGGTACCGGTACGGATATGGGTACGGGTACGGGTACGGTACCAATCCCATCCCTAATGGCGGTGGTGGTGGGAGGTGGACGTGGATGATGGGTGGTTGTGGCGGACGGTGGTGGCGGACGGTGGTGGTGGACGGTGGTGATGGTGATGGTGATGGTGATGGTGATGGACGGTGGTGGTGTTTAACCCTCTGCAGACCTTACAAGATCTTAAAAGTGGTTGGTCCAAGTCTGCACAAGAAGAGCTCGCGCAAACGTTTTTTAATGAAACATCTTTGAAAAAACAATTAGTCTGTAGATGGCAATGTCTGCGTGTGGTCTGCGCGGAACAGACAGAAAAGCCTATGCATATATTTTTTTTAGGTAACAAACACCATCTTAAAATAAGATGTAGACAAAAACTAGTAATCATTTAAGAACACACTAACATTGAAAAACCTGACTAGTGTATAGGAAAACAAAGACTCAACCGAAAATATAACTCAAGACAAATGTTTGACTCTCTTTTTAAAACTTTTTGATTAAGAAAGAAAATTGTATCTTTAAGATTTAAAAGTTAGCATTTAGGAGAGGTACACAGTGTTTGGATGCGTATACGGTCAACACTGCGCATGGGATAACAAGAATTCGTGCGTTAATCGTAATAAATATGTTTAGAATACTTATGTATTATTGAAAAAGTATGTATATAAGTTACAGTAACTTTCGGGTCATTGAAACGACAAGAATCAGCAAGCAAATCAACTTACGCGGTTTCAACGTGCAACGCCTGTGTGCGCGACATTTAATGCCATCTTAGCAAAATACATATATTTTGAGCATAAAAATAATTATTTTAATTTATAAACTAATTTGTATTGAAATTTACGCGTGAAAACGAGAATTCTGACGCAAGAACAAGCTGAAACGGAGTTGTGTACAGAAAATAGCGGTATGAAGAAGGATGGGCTTGGCTGATGGGCTTCAGAGTTCAAACCCACCCCACCAAACACTGGGTATATAAACCCCTATATATCTCCACATCCTTCATTATTGACAAACACTTTATCTCTCTACCTCCCTTCTCTCTAACCTCTCTCTACATTTTCTCTATATAACACAAGATCCGTCGACCAGAATCCAGCCACCACACGGAGGAGCCGTGGCGGCGGCGGCAACCGACCACGGAGGCACGTACCGGCGGCGGTTTTTCGGCGAACCTTTCGGCAACCGTTTTCCGGCCAAAGGTACACTTTTTCTACTAATTTCGACGTTCCGAACACCATGGTGAGGTCCATTTTCTCTAATTCAGAGCGGTTTGAGCCATAGAGCAACTTTGAAAAGAATTCCAGCCAAATTCTGTCAAGTTTGTTTTCCAGTTTTCTCTTCATGCATGTCAAGATCTTACTTTGAAGGATGTTCGTATTGCTTATCCCAACTATGACAAGATCTTGCTTTTAGGAGCCTCCAACTTATTTATAGTTAACTTTAACATGTACATCATACCACATTATATGGTACATCTACCGAAGCAATCCGAAATGAGCCTTCCCCCGCTCGTACCGAATTTTAGAGATTTAGCGAATTGCGACCCCGTTTCACGTTCCCGTACCGGAGCATACCACGCGCCATGTGACTATGTTCCTGAACTGTGATATTATAAACCTATCAGAACCGGACTAAAAATTCACCTCAACTTGCAATCTAATTCATCCAAAACTCAATATTAACTTCCGAAACCCTAAAATTGATGGTTATCCAATAGCTTCAAATTTAACACGTTTTAGCATCAAATTAATTGAAAACATATCCTCCAAATTAATTTTCAATTTCAACAAAATTAGTCTAGTTCTTAACAAATTTCAATTAAATTCAACAAATATATCTTCCATGGCCCCAAGACCAATTAGAATGATTGGAGATGAATGATGATATTGGTAGGTGAATTCGGCTCCAAGAACAAGTTTAAAACTCAAAAAAAGTGTAACTTACGACTTCCATGGCCCCAAGACCAATTAGAATCGTTCCTATATCAAAGATACCCAATTTTCGCGTTTCAGGAAACCACAACCCGTCGCCGACGGCCTAGGACCCGTCCCCGACGGCCTCCCCATTTGCTGAAATCACCCGACGGCTTGTTTGGCTGTTTACGGGCATTTTTTTGACGACGGGACTTTCTAGAGCCCGTCGGCGACGGCCTAGAGCCCGTCCCCGACGGCCTCTAGTTTTTCCTGTTTTGTCCGAAACTGTTTTCTTCATAACTTCTTCGTTATAGCTCCGTTTTACTCACCGTTTTCGCCTACGTACTCGTAATTCAGCCCTCTATCATGCCATATTCCAATATATTCATTTTAAATCCATTAACATTCCAAAAACACATCCAATCTTCGTGATTAACCTGGTTTTGTTCATTTCACATCCCCGGTTGATCCGATTCACGTCCCGGTGCTCCGTTTAGCTCCCGATTAGCTCCTTAAACTCTTTTAGACTTGTAAAACACGAATCCCATTAAAAGTAGGCTATTCAAGATTAAAAGCTATGTAAAAACATCAACTTAAGCACAAACGATAACCAGTTTTCGACCACGTATCACATCCCCACACTTGTCTTTTGCTTGCCCTCAAGCAAATCTGTTTTTCACTTTCACGTGGGTCGAACAACGAATACACCCCCCATTCCCGAGACGAAGGTTAAGGTCAATTGTCATACTAAAGTTCAAACTCTTTACAATTTTCAACATATTTAACAGTGAAGTGACTAATAAAAAAAATGGTTATCCAAGATTAACCCGCCTGTAGAACTAACAAGTCATGTACATCCCTCACAATGTTCTCTCCACTCGACTTATAAATTGGCTAATATGTATAATGTATTAGCACTTAAACAATTAATCACTCAAAACCGATCAGAACACGTACCCGCATAAGCTTGCAACTCAATCATTCTCCACCACCGAACACGAATACTAAGCACAAGTCATAAGGTCTTTGTAAGGGTTGTAACGGGGCTAGGCTAAGGGTAGGAAATAGGATATTTTAAAGTGGCTAAGGTGATGAAAATTCGGCTTTTATTACAAACAACTATACTATGCACAACTAACTATCAAAATCAAACAAGAAGGCAACAAACTTTCGCCTTTTATTTCTCAAATAAGAACACATATTTTTGTTCTTTTCTCAACAATTTTCTCGTCTTTTTCATAACATTTTCTGATTTTTCTCTCTTTTTTTTTTCTTTTTTTTATATGCAAACAAACAAACAACTATACAAACTTGACTCCTATAATCGAATTTCCATCACACGGGTTAAAAACAAAAAGGTTTAAGGTTATGGGCTAAAGGGTGGTCAAACGAAAGGGTTAGGCTCAAAATTAGCTACTAAGGGATAATTTTTGGGTAAGGATATATAAATGGTGTAAACGGAAAAGGTTTACCTAATGCCTTAATCATTCTCGTGCTTGAATTCGGTCTATGGTCTCAAACGTATCAAAAGTTGCAAGTTCTACAATACGCGACTAATGGTCCACTCAAACAAAGAAACATGTAAATGTAAATCCATGATATAAAAGTGGCTCAAAACCTCACGTATAAGGGTATGATATGTGATATGCATCAAATGCTAGTTCCTTAGGCGAATTATTCCCAAATAACCACCCGTTAAATACCTGTTATGCTTATTAATTTGAACTTGACCATGACAAAAGACCACATGGGTTGTGCCATCCCTCGTTGACTTAGTTACTTGTGCTTTTAAGATCGCTTTTGAAACAAGAATTTTTGAAATTTTTTTGAAATTTCCCCCCATCCCCACACTTGAGGTAAACATTGTCCTCAATGTGTAGTATTTAAATGAACGGGTCAAAATCGAAAACTTTTACTACTCCCCCATCCCCACACTTGAGGTAAACATTGTCCTCAATGTGTAGGAACTAGAGTTTTAAAACGCACAAGGGATGTGACACGGCTAACCTCCCCAAAATTTCACCCCGGAAATTAAAATACAATTTACAATCCACTATTTACTACTCTAAGAATCAAGGTAAAAGGAAACGCATGCACCTGATTTTTGTCTCTAGATGCTCATATCTTCTTCTTCTCGTCATAAAAACGGTTGTCTCGCGAACATGTTGTACCTACAAATCTTAACCCTTGTGTAGAAGCATGCTTCTCACAACCATTGAAATTTGTTAGGTAGTTAGTTGTACCATTTTTATGAAAGTGTTACCAAATCATGCGTTAAATTACCTTGATTTTTGTGGAAAATTTTTTACAACAATAACAATCCTAACTCACTTTCGTAGGAATCACGGCGGCATTTAGCATATGCACGCAAGCCCTTTAAACCACCCGATAGCTCGGGAGGACGAGAAGGTCTCGTGAGGGTTATATAGGGAACACACCCACAACGTTCATTTAACTACTAAAATGAAATAACAAAATTATACAACCACAACAATACTAACTAAACTACGGATAACAACTAAAACGAAATGCGAAATAAAATATACAACAACAATTGACTTACCACCTCATGGTGGTCGAATGGCATGCTTGCCGCCTACAAACTCCTCGAAATCACCCACCGGTGATTCATACCATTTGTTGCCAAACGGTCCAAACTTCCTCACCTCCTCTTCCTTCTTCTTTTCTAGAGGTGACTTTTTCGCCTTCTTTTTCTTGACCGTTTTCTTCCTTGTTTCTCCAAACCTACCAACCATAGCACACACCTTTTTGTTTGGATTCATGTCCTTTTTAGGACACTTATCCTCACCGAGCGGGTTAGTGAAATTTGGAAAAATATTTAAATTTAATTCACGGTCCCCAAACTTCATGCTTACCGTTCCCGTTGCACAATTTATTATGGCATTAGCAGTTGCCAAGAACGGTCTACCCAAGATAACTACCGGTTGGGTGTCCTCAACACACCCAACATAGTCTACTACCAAAAAGTCAACTGGGTAGTAGCAATCATCCACCTTAACAATCACATCCTCCACCATCCCCCTTGGATGCGTGGGAGTCTGATCGGCCAATACCACGGGAGTATCAAATTTTTTTAATGGACCAAAATCGTATTGGTCATACAAACTCCCGGGTAAAATGCTCACACAAGCTCGAAGATCGAGGAGCGCCCTCTCAATTTTGAAGGTTCCAATTTGAATTGGAATAAGAGGGTCTCCCGGATCTTGAGCTTTTTGAGGAAGGGCACTCGATAGAACGACACTAACATGAGATATCAAATCAACCGGTTCGGGTAATTTGTTGTGCCGTTTTTCGATGCTTAACTCCTTTAAGCATTCCACATGAGCCGGAACCTTTTTAATGTCATCGAGTAACGGTAAATTAATTTTTGCTTGTTTAAAATTTTCCCACCTCTCGTCCTTTGGTGGGCAACGTTCTTCAAATTTTGATGCATTAATCGGGTTAAGTTGATTTAAACAATTTTCACAAAAAGATTTTTTAGTTACATTTTCAATTTTACTTTGGGAAGTCGTTTCTTGTTCATTTTCAATTTTCAGCTCATCATTTATATTTTCCACTACACCATCAACTAATTGTGGTGGTGGAATGCTTTCAACACTACAAACTTCATCATTTAAAAGAATACTTACCGCGTTAACGCGTGCATTCCTCACGTTGTTTGTGTTTGAACCTTGATGCTTCGGGTTCACTGTAGTGTCACTTGGGAGCTTTCCCATGCTTCCCCTCATTTGAGCCATTTCCTCCGCAAGTTGGCCCACTTGTTTTGCTAATGCTTCATGCGATTTGTCCCGAATTTCATTCTCTTTCTTGGACTCTTGCATCATCGAAAGCATTACATCCATCTTTGCATTCAAATCACCACCACCTCCTTGATTATTCGTCGACCCGTGACCATCTTGGTTGTAACCTCTTTGGCGAGTTTGGTGCGAATACCCACCTTGATTTCCCGATTGGAAATTCGGGTTCATTTGGTTGGAGGAATTACCATACCTAAAGTTAGGATGGTTCCTCAACCCGGAGTGATAAGTGTTGGAGTTCATGTCATATTGCCTTCGGTCCCCATACACTTGATTCACCTCCACGGTGGTTTGACAATTCTCGGTCCGGTGACCGATGTCTCCGCATTCCTCACATACGGCGTATTGCACCGCATTCACTTCTCTTTTCTTCATGCGAGCCAACTCCCGCTCTAACGTTTCAATTCGATCCTTAGAATTCACATCACGATCGGGCCAAGACCTTGAGGTGGGGTGCTTTTTGGCTCGATCAGCTGACTCTTTCGCTTTTGACCTTTTACTCATTCTTTCTAGGAACTCCCAATCGTTATCCTCGTGATTGCTTAATAGAGTTCCATTGCTGGTCGATTCAAGGCGGTTCCACGTTTCATCATCTAAACCCCTCACGAAGCATTTAACCAACTCCCACCTTTCGATTTGATGATGTGGGCACTTTCGGATCAATTCTTTGAATCGAGTGAATGCTTCATGTAATGGTTCACTCGATAGTTGCCGAAACGACCTTATTTCATCCCTAGCGTCGTCGGTCTTCGCCATCGAATAGTATTCGTCTAAAAAGACTTGTTGCATCTCACCCCATGTCCGGATGCTATTCGCCGGAAGTGTGAGAAACCATTGCTTTGCCTTGTCTTTCAAAGAAAATGGGAACAAGCGAAGTTTGACCTCCTCTAATGCGAAATTGTGCCCCCCGATAGTATTACAAATGGACGAAAACTCCGCCAAGTGCGTGTACGGCTCATCATTAGACCTCCCATTGAAGTGGGGAAGTATATTGATGTAATGAGGTTTACAATCAAACATTCTCCTTTCGCACACTATAGGAGAGTCATTATCGGTAACTACCGGTCGAAAACGGTCATTCACTCCCCGTGGAGGTTGTTGACGACGTTGTGGACCGTTAACCTTTTGATCGACCGGCCTTCGGTTATCCCTTCGATCACCCCTTCTATCTCCGCCTTGATTCCTACCTTGATTACCTCTTTGATTTCCTCCTCCCACGAAACGAGGAATCCGATTAGGGTTGACATTGTTATTGTTGTTGTAAAACCCATCATCTCGGTTTCTTTGGTTATTGTTTCGTGGTTGGCGGTTATTTTCGTAACCGTCATTCCTCCTATCCCCATACCCATAATCATCGTTCCCCACATAGTTGGCGTTTTGGTAGCCAAACTCCTCATCTTCATACCCTCTTGCATTGTAGATGTTACCCTGATTCACGTATCCCCAATCTTCGTCATCGTTAGCCCGATCATCATAATAGCCCCTATCATCCGAATTTTCCGTATGCACGCTCACATGTTCCGGCGATTGATAACTGGGAACACTATATGGTTCGTCATCGGGGATGGCGTTCCTCAAATCGTCTATGTTGAAAAATGGGTCTTCGTTCGCGGGATTGCCACGATCTCGATTACCTCGACGGTCGGAATTAACATTCCGGCCATCCAGGTTGAGGGGTAAGGAATTGTGTCGATGAAGGTTTTGTTGTTGGGGTGTTCTTTGGGTGTTGTTGGGATTTTGGTTTTGAAAAGGTGGTGTGGGTGGTCCATTGTTGTTATTACCACCCGGTCGCTCTTGAGGCATAGGTTGAACATTTTGAGCGGGGTGAAAGGTTCCTCGGGATTGGAATTGATTTTGGTTGAGGTTTGGGTTATTGGGGTTTTGGTTTGCCATTGAATCGGTTTCAATGGTCGGTGTGAGTTGTGGTGTTTGATCGGTTTGATTAGAAGCAAGAGTTGCTTCCAACCGGCTGGCTAGATTTCTTCTTGCTACTCTTTCGATTTCCGGTTCGTAGACTAACGGTGAAGTCCTCCCGGAGTTTCGCGTATGCATACACTACCTGTAACCTGGACAAGTAACACACCCGCGTAACAAAGAAAAAGACAAAGTGCAAGAAAAGAAACTATGCCAATTAACCAGATAATCACAAAATTCAAACAATAATCCAAACACAAAGTGCACGCACTCCCCGGCAACGGCGCCAAAATTTGATCGGAGTGTCGCGCTCCGGTCAAAGATAATATTTATAAACCCTATTTACCCTTAACAAATAGCTAATGGTAGCAAGGGGTCGAACCACAAAGAGTATGTGGTTTGTGTGTGGATTCGATTGAATTATAGAGAAGTGTCACAATTATGAAGCTTGCTATGATATTTGTTTTCTTTTTGTTTTGTTGGAGAATGTGAATTTAAACTACTGAAATAGATTGAATTGATTAACAACTAATGAGTAACGATTGCAAGAAAGATTGATTGCTAAACAATAATAAGAAAAAGGGATCACACCCGGTTTCGGTAATTGCCAACCTAGGGTTTCTACAAGTTTTTAGATTCAACTCAATTGCGTATGATTAGCGGATTTAGTGTACCGTGACTTAGGTGCTAATAACTATCAACGTTTCGAAAAACGGACAAGAATACACTTTATAATCAACACAAGTAAAACCTAACCACGACAATGCATAACTACACATAACCATTTCGTAAAGTCATAACTTTTAACATCGTTCGACAATTTACGAATACGAAACAAATGTAAACTATTGTCAATGGTTTCAAAAATCAAACACAAATTGTCACAAAGTTGAAACAAGAACAATTCGAAACCCTAAAGTTAACAACTACCTACACCGGGGTGAAACCGAGGTGATTAGCCGCTCATGGTTGAGGAAACTTGATCACCGGATGCTTGGAACTTGAAGGAAGTCATCTTGAAGCTTCAATGATGGAGAATTGATGAATGATGAAGGTTTTGTGAAGGATGATGGAGGAAAGATTGATGGTGATGGTTAGGGTTTGGATCGATTGGTGATTGTGGATGATGATTCGGGTTATTCTGTGGATGATAGATGGATTGGAGATGAATGATGATATTGGTAGGTGAATTCGGCTCCAAGAACAAGTTTAAAACTCAAAAAAAGTGTAACTTACGACTTCCATGGCCCCAAGACCAATTAGAATCGTTCCTATATCAAAGATACCCAATTTTCGCGTTTCAGGAAACCACAACCCGTCGCCGACGGCCTAGGACCCGTCCCCGACGGCCTCCCCATTTGCTGAAATCACCCGACGGCTTGTTTGGCTATTTACGGGCATTTTTTTGACGACGGGACTTTCTAGAGCCCGTCGGCGACGGCCTAGAGCCCGTCCCCGACGGCCTCTAGTTTTTCCTGTTTTGTCCGAAACTGTTTTCTTCATAACTTCTTCGTTATAGCTCCGTTTTACTCACCGTTTTCGCCTACGTACTCGTAATTCAGCCCTCTATCATGCCATATTCCAATATATTCATTTTAAATCCATTAACATTCCAAAAACACATCCAATCTTCGTGATTAACCTGGTTTTGTTCATTTCACATCCCCGGTTGATCCGATTCACGTCCCGGTGCTCCGTTTAGCTCCTTAAGCTCTTTTAGACCTGTAAAACACGAATCCCATTAAAAGTAGGCTATTCAAGATTAAAAGCTATGTAAAAAATCAACTTAAGCACAAACGATAACCAGTTTTCGACCACGTATCAATATGTTACTATTAGTTAGGACTTGAAATAAACTTTTTTCATGAACTATTAGTTAGCTCGTCCTGGCCCAAACTCATTTTGACTTAAATCCATACTCACCCAACCTGCCCATTTTACCACCTCTAATACGAATTAAAGTTACCTAAATAATATCCTATGTATGATCTATCAAGGGTTGTGAGAGCAACAAATCAAGTTTTGTACAACAAGAGGGGAGCGATTTCTTGGGACCTTTATCGACACATTCAATTAACTAGTGTGGTTATAGAGCTTCCCATGATTAAACAACTCGAAATGGTTATGTAGCTTCCTAGAATTAAACAACTCAATATCGCTTCAAGCCTTCAATGCTTGCTACAATTATGTTTCAATATCGTTTCGATCAATTAAAAACACATGTTACTCTTCATTAGATTGTAGCAATCGCTGTTTTTTATTATCGTTAACCGGACACGTTCCTTCAATTAGTTAACAAGTCTATTTATGTTCTATTCTTCAATAATATGTTTTTTCCGTTATATATTGAATTATGATTTATGGGTTAATCATTGTGTATCATTCTCTAGTATAGCACAGTTAGCAAGCACTCATAATTTATCCTTGAGGTCTCCGGTTTGGTTCGTCATTGCATGGTTTTTTCTGGTTCAGCTTTTCAGAATGTTAAATACACTAAAATGTTTTCTTTTTGACACAAATAAAATATGTGTTGTTGGTCTAATTGTTCACCATTGAAACAAATAATGGATGCGCATAGATCTGATTCCCTTTCTTTCCTTTTCAACACTTTTTGTCATTTTTTTAAATTCCACCGTAATTAATTATGAGATGTTTAAATATGATGCACATTCCTCATATATCTTTGTATCATGATTTTAGTTTTATATTGTTTTAACTAAGTTATATCTCTTCATCTAAAAGTGACTTTTTTATCATAAAATATTGGAGTAAAATATAAGAATGTTATATGTGATGATGTAATATTACGACTTTGGTATAGTACTTATGCTTATAAAAACCTCTTGGGCATAATATTTATTATTTATATTGAGTACCCGTATCATACCACACCGAACGAAACCAATATTCGATCATTACCACATATAAAAGGGGGCCTAATTTTTTTGTCTCGCACGAGGCCCACAAGTTTTTTTATCATTCTTGGAGGTAGCCTTGGCTATGCTGTTTCAAAAATGGAACTATCGATAAGTGACAATCTTTGTTGCTTGTAAGCACTAGTTTTTCTACCCGTCGCGCGTTATGGCGACGTCGTGTTTTGTCATAAAAATATATAATAAATAATTATTAATATGGCCATAGGTTTTAATTAATCATTACTTAAAAAAGTCTATATAGTATTAGATTTTAAATTGTTAGCTCTTAAATATGGCCAAATGGGTAGTTTTTTCCCTTTAATTGAAAAATTATTTACCAAACTGAGTGATTCGATAAGTATTTAGATTGTAACCAATAGTTACTTTCTCCAACTCTAGGTTGTCCAAATATTTTTTTTAAAGGAAAATTCATTTTTGGGTTGTTTTGGGCTAAAAATATAAACTTGTGGGTTATTTGGGGATAAAAATATGAACTTATGGGTTATTTTGGGTTCAATACGGTTTTCAAGGGATTGGGATGTGTAGATTTAGATGTTGAAAAAAACGTAAGTGGGTCAAGATAGGTAGGAGAGAAAACGCAAGCGAGTCAATATGTTACTATTAGTTAGGACTTCGAATAAACCTTTCTCATGAACTATTAGTTAGCTCATCCTAACCCAAACCTATTATGACCCATACCTATCTTGACCCAAACCAATCCTAACCCCTTTTTTAGCTAGCCCGTCCTGGCCCAAACCCATTTTGACTTAAATCCATACTCACCCAACACCTACCCAACCTGCTATTTTACCACTTCTAATACTAATTAAAGTTATCAAAATAATAGCCTATGTGTAATCTGTCAAGGGTTGTGAGAGCAACAAATCAGGTTCTGTACAACAAGAGGTGAGCGATTTCTTGGGACCTTTATCGACACATTCAATTAACTAGTGTGGTTATGGAGCTTCCTATGGTTAAACAACTCGATATGGTTATGTGGCTTCCCAGAATTAAACAACTCAGTATCGCTTCAAGTCTTCAATTGCTTGCTACAATTATGTTTTAATATCGTTTCGATCAATTAAAAACACAGGTTGCTCTTCATTCGATCGTATCAATCGTTGTTTTTTTATTATCATTGACCGGACACGTTCCTTCAATTGGTTAACAGGTCTATTTATGTTCTATTCTTCAATAATATGTTTTTTCCGTTATATATTGAATTATGATTTATGGGTTAAACATTTTGTATCGTTATCTAGTATAGCACAGTTAGCAAGTGCTTAATAATTTATCCTTGAGGTCTCCGGTTTGATTCCGTCATTGCATGTTTTTTGTAGTTCAGCTTTTCAGATTGTTAACTGCACTAAAATGTTTTATTTATGAGACAAATAAAGTATGGGTTGTTGGTCTATTGGTTCACCATTGAAACAAATAATGGATGCGCATAGGTCCGATTCCCTTTGTTTCCTTTCCAACATTTTTTTGACTTTTTTTAAGTTCCACCGTAATTAGTTCTGAGTTGTGTAAATATGATGCACATTCCTCATATATCTTTGTATCATCATTTTAGTTTTCTATTGATTTAACTGAGTTATATATCTTCATCTAAAAGTGACTTTTTTATCATAAAATATTGGAGTAAAATATAAGAATGTTATATGTGATGATGTAATATTACGACTTTGCTATAGTACTTATGCTTATAAAAACCTCTTGGGCATAATATTTATTATTTATATTGAGTACCGTATCATACCACACCGAACGAAACCAATATTCGATCATTACCAATTATAAAAGGGGGCCTAATTTTTTTTTGTCTCGCACGAGGCCCAAAAGTTTTTTTTATCATTCTTGGAGGCAGCCTTGGCTATGCTGTTTCAAAAATGGAACCAGAGATAAGTGATAATCTTTGCGATTTATAATCACTAGTTTTTCTACTTGTTGCGCATT
Organism: Helianthus tuberosus; assembly: GCA_030545235.1. Taxonomy (NCBI): domain Eukaryota; kingdom Viridiplantae; phylum Streptophyta; class Magnoliopsida; order Asterales; family Asteraceae; genus Helianthus; species Helianthus tuberosus. The sequence goes on from JARYGA010033670.1 coordinate 26,257, forward strand.
GTGGCGACGCCATGTACACGTTGTGAGAAATTATAGACTACAATTAACCCAGCTCATTTTTGAATTTAATTTACGCTAAAACGTAGAGTAACTCGAATTCATATCGTTGACTGAAAGTTTATTATATTTAACCCGACTTATTTAAAAAAAAATCATCAAAACGTAGACAACTCAGAACGGACATAATTTATACATGTGTGGTGGCGTCGTACACAACGTAATAAAGTATAGACTACAATCGACCCTACTCGTTTTCGTACTAAATTTACATTGAAACATATAGTAACTCAAATCCGTACTAATTCGATACCCTGTCCGATCGATCCTGAACCCAGCAACAAATGTTAAGGCGCTGCCTGAATAAGGTTATGCTTTGCTAACTAGGTTGGGGTTCTGATCTCGTGAAGTATCGATAAAGTTAAATTGGGTTATTATACTAACACGTGTTCATTGTATATTTTATTAGGAACTCAGGAAATTCACCAGAAAATATTATCCAAGAAGCTTATAGTAAAACCCTAAGTTTGCAATGCGAGTCATTCTCTTTCTATTTAAAATGCTTTGCAAAACCCTAAATATTTTTTCAGTTATACTCACAGTGATTAAGTCTTTGTATTCTACAATTACTGCCGGTATGTGGGGTTTTTTATACACTACTTGATAAACTTCATTATTGGACGAAAGTTAGCCAATGAGTGATATGACCGCTGTCACGACGGCACTGCCACCGTGTGACAAGTACTGATTGAGTTATTGGTAGATATAAACATTGTAATCTCCATCTTGATATTGTAAAATATAAAAATGTGTCTTTTTATAAAATGGAATGAACTCGCCAGTATTTCTTGCTGATAAAATATTTTTCAAACGCGTTTCAGGTAACCTACTGTGAAAGTATTAGAAGCCAGCTATGGAGCACTGAAGGCTTAAATAAAGTGGCTATAGTTACCTGAATAAAAGAAGAAATTTATGTTTTTCAGCAATTATGGTTTATCCCTATAAATACATTTGAAATGGAATGTGGGTTTTAGCCCATTTGTTTAATATAAAAGTTTGGTGTTTTACAAACTCTGAAATTATTTCCTAACTACGATCCTGATGATTTAATTCTGCTGCAAATTTAATAAACACCGATACCACCGTCAGGCTCGCGAGCACCCGCTCCCAGGGTGGGGTCCGGGGCTGCGACAGAAGGTGGTATCAGAGCCACTGGTTTAAACCATTTAGGTGTTCTTTTAATACCTAAAACTTGAACAATTATGTTAGGAAATTTATGAAAATTTATAACTTATGTGTTATTCAGTGTAAATAAATCTTAATATTATATTATGATTTTTATGTTATTCTAACTAATTTTGAGTTCACAGTATGAGTGATCAAAATACATCTGACGCCTATTGTCACATGTCCGATGTCTGATTCTGAAATGGATGAAGGACCATTCGGGACGGCATCCGGATACGAGACTGATACTGAAGAACCTTTTGTTTTTAAGGCAAAATCAGAGGAAAGCTTTCCACCTAAGAAAAAAGGATGGTTCAATAAGGAAAAACGGGAAAAAAAAAGAAAAAGAAAAAACAAAGAAGCAACAATAACCTTAGTAGAAGGGACTGCCCAAATACCCGTAACTAGACCTCTGTGGGAGGAACTGGATAGGAGATTAGCTAATCTTGATATGTTCCGACCCGCAGAAAATGAAATCAACCTTAATCTGTTAGCCAAACCCGAACCACAGTTATTACCCTTATATCCAGAACAACCCATAGCACCAGTACCAATGTATCCTGAACCAAATCAAGAAAACCCACTGCCAATACCAACTTTCAGCCCTGAGGAAATACCTAGGTTAACAGCATCGGACCCATTGGAACAGTGGTGGATTAATGACTGGGCATTTCAAGATCTGATGAGCTACCCACATCCCTACATGCCATATGGAGAACCCATACCAGCTTACAACGAACCTATACCAGCCATATTTCCACCCATGAGTCATGAAAACGTAGCTGAACTTCACCACTATGGCCAAGAACTGATTGATGAAGTAAATAGGATACGCCGCATAGGAGAAAATCTCGTCTGGAAATACGATGAAAGAGAAATGCAGTTCTGAGAAACCACAAACCCAATATACTATACTATATATATGTACTTTTACTTTAGTTTGATAATATATATATAGGGGAAGGTTCATTTGAGAAGAAAATTTTATTGAGAAGAAAAAGAATAAAAAGGTATAATTGTAAAACATTAAATAGTTTTTTTTTCTCATCTCATTTATTATCATGTTTGACTAATTAATTAGTCATTAAGACTATAATCCTCCACACTAAATATTTTTGCCTACACACATCAAAAGTTATCTTACACATTTCGAAATTTATCTTACACATATTGAAATTTATCCTACACAACTCGTAATTTATCCTACACTTTAAATGAATTTTTATTTTTATTTTTTGTGAAAAATATATATCTTAAAAATAAGTTACAAATTTAATATAGTTAGTTATTAAAGATGAAACTACCAATTAATGATGTATGTAAGTTTACTAATATACCCTTATAGTTACATTAAGTACAAATATTAAATAAAGTCTAATGAAGCATTCCTATTGGTTGAAATTTCTTCTTTTTTCTTCTTACAAAGAATTTCTTCTCATTTGAATCATCCACTATATATATATATATATATATATATATATGTATCGACGCATAAAAGTACTAATGCTTAGAATTTCTGTGACAACCCGAACTTCCGAGGTTAGTGTTGTTTAATCTCGCGATCATAACTTTCCATAATTTTCTCATTCTACGTTTTGCTATACTAAACTTTTTGTTTAATATTTATTATGTTATTATTGTCAAGAGTAAATGTGATTGCTTGAGTGTATTATTGGGCCACCTGTACATATGTTTTACTTCTAATCCACATCGGCCCATTTAAGTAGTCAAGCCCGTAGAATCTGGACCCAAACCCCCTCACGGATTACTCATTTGATTTGTATGTTTGGGGGTAGGTTGGGCCGACACTTTGAGATCTCACACACATGTTCATAAGCCCAAACTTTACTATGTTTGCCAATTAAAGTGGTGGCCCAAGTGAGTGGGTTTGAGCCCACTTCGGTTAAGAATGTGAACCGCCCAAACCCTCACAATTATATGAATGTGTATTATGGTTTTGATTAGACTAAAACTCAAAACACAAGCCAAAAACCCTAAAGCCTCCTCCTGATCACACGAATTCAGTGGCAGCCCCCCCCCCCCTGTTCGAGATAGTACTTGGATCAATCGAGTTCTGGTTAGTATTACCTCATGTTTGTTTACTTTGATTGATTGTTTGGTTATATGCGATCACGTGTTAACTATATTTTGATATGATATGTCTGTGCTAACAATGATTTGATGCATGACTTTGAATTGTTTGATAATAGATGGCAGCAAGTGTTTGTAAATATGATGTATGTGCATGTCGATAATGCTGAACTAAAAGTGCACGTGATATGGCTGGTTAGTTGTAATCATGTCTGCTGATGTTAGATCATGTAGTCATTGATTGTTGTGATGGCCCATGTGCTTTGACTGAACACTATTGTATTGGTCCAATAGAGGTCACACACTTCACATGAATCACTTTGACTTTATAAATTGATGGCCATGTGGTTAGTGAAAAGGTAATAAATGAAGTGATCAGATTTAATTGACTATATGATTGTTTGATGATGATGACTGTGTTCAAGATTAGTTGACATCATGTTAGTTAGATAGGATGTTAATCCATTGAATGAATTTTGGGATAGTGGGCCGAAACCCATTAAAGGAATTAGATGCTATAATGTGAGAGTCCAATGGGGAATGGGCTATAACCTGATGTTTTGGGGTGATCTTTGGGCACGGGTATAGTTGTAGATGGGCCGCACATGCATGTGTAATTAATTGATTTCATGTTTGAAAGATGGACCAATAGCTTTGTGAATATAGTTGTGTATTTAAAGTTCTGAGCACCCTTTAATTCATTGAGATGAGGTCTACAACAACAACCATACCCAGTAAAATCCCACAAATAGCAAAGCTACTTATAGGGTCTGGGGAGGGTGGGATGTAGACAGACCTTGCCTCTATCCATAGGGATAGAGAGGCTGCTTCCAGAGAGACCCTCGGCTCGAAAACGAACAGCATACCAACACACCAAGTCAAAGAATCTAGAAATAAGAAGTCAACCATATCAAGAAAGTGGTCAGAGTGACACCATATAATGTAAATCAAGTATAATAGCATACAACATCATTTGGGCATAAACACAAGCAGGCGATCACCGGAAAAGTCCCTTAAAGAGTAAAGAAAACCTACGTCCCTAAAAAAACGCCTAAGACCTTACTGCGATATCCTCTAGAAATCCTTAACCCTAATCCTACGCCTCCACGAAGTCCTATCTTGGACCATGTCCTCAGAAAGATGCAACTATAATAAATCATGTCTAATCTGCTCATCCCATGTCAGTTTGGGTCTGCCTCTTCCTCTCCTCCCCTCCACAGTAAGAGTTTCCACTACTCTAACCGGTGTCGTCATTTCCCTCCGCTTCACATGCCCAAACCATCTCAATCTCCCCTCCTTAATCTTCTCTGATATACTAGCCACTCCTAATCTTTCCCTAAAAACCTCGTTTCTTATCCGATCTAACCTCGTGTGACCACACATCCACCTCAGCATCCTCATCTCTGCTACCTCCATCTTGCGCGCTTGTGTCTTCTTGATAGCCCAACAGTCAGTTCCATATAGCATAGCGGGCCTAACTGCTACCCTGTAAAATTTCCCCTTCAGTTTAGTTGGGAACCTCCTATCGCACAATACCCCACTGGCTGCCCTCCATCTACACCAGCCAGCCTGTATGCGATGAGTTACGTCACTATCTATGTCACCATCTCTTTGAACAAACGACCCCAGATACTTAAATCTAGTTACCTGCGGGACCAGTTGATCCTCAATGGTGATTTGGGTGTCATCGTCGTCGGCTACACCACTGAAATCACAGTGTAGATACTCAGTCTTAGATCGACTAATCCTTAGGCCCTTGCCCTCTAAAGCTACTCGCCACTCCTCTACCCTCGCGTTCAGGCACTGTTTAGTCTCTGCAATCAACACAATATCGTCTGCAAAAAGCATGCACCACGGAACTGTCTCCTGAATCAGCTTGGACAACTCATCCAAGACAACCATCTATTAAGTATATGTTAATTTTAATTGGCTGCATATGTTTCATTAATTGAGAAAGTATAGTGGGTTGATCATATATTAAGTACAAACATCTAGACTTTTTTTATTTTACAAAGATCATAACAAAGTGAATCCAATTGCCTGAATGTTGTGGAGTATTAGAATCTCACTAATTAGACGTTTTTGGTGTTTTCTTTTTGGTCCATGCATGTGAAATGGTTGAAATAATATTCACAGCCAACTTATAAATCGATATCAACAATTGGTTGGATAACTTGTTATGCTAAAGTGATAATAACTTAATTTATTATTGTATGTAACATGAAACAGATGTAGACCTATTATCTTAAAGTGTGAAATACGATTAATCCATTATGAGTTGTGCGAAAGTGTATGCTTAAAAATTATCGCATTAGACATTGAGTTGTTTGGACACTAGGGTATTGTAAAACTCTACTCGTATACTCATTTATATGACATTGTACCCTAGGTTACGTGTAACGGGTCTAACAGTTAACGAACACTAGAAGTACGTTACCAAACCGAGCAAACCAAGGTGAGTTCACACTTTCTACAAGGCATGGGATTCCCGGTGGGTTGGGAATGGGTTAATAAACTAAAACGGAACCTACATATCCTCCTTGGGTAGGATATGTACGGCCATCCTCCTTGGGTAGGATGCCACTATAAATCCTGCGTATTCTCCTTGGGTAGAACTACGTACGTTTGTCCTCCTTGGGTAGGACAACAACCTTAAACTTACTAGACAAAACTCTATCATGAAGTCCCTCATTCTTTATATCGACTTAATCGCCGAGGCCGATGGCGAGCGGGTCATTAGTTAATAGCGCTATTAGGTTTAACAAACCTCACACCGTGTCGTTCGAACGGGCGTGTACTAATGGACTATGGCAAACTGTCAGTGATGATAGACACTGATGTATATTTCGTTAGTAGTCGATATGGTACGGTCTAGTGGTTCACATGGGGAAGCCCCCCACTGGTTATGGTTATGGTTTGGGAAACAAAAGGTCACTGGTTAATTCGTGGTTTACGAAACAACGTATGATTTCAAAACAAACTGGTAAAACTAAACAACCAACTGTGAACTCGCTCAACTTTGTTGTTGACTCGTTGTTACATGCCTTGCAGGCCTTTAGTTACATATAAATGGAACTTGCTGTCTGAGAAGCTGGAGTGGTCATGGGTCGAGATACATGGAAACACAATACAAGACTAATGGCTTTTTACATGTGGTTAATAAACACTTAACGAATGATTTAGGCTTCCGCTGTAAACTGTGAATTATTGTAACGTTGTAACATTTACTGTTAATCAATGAAAGTTTTATTTACTTATACCTATGAGTTCAATGTGATTGATGTCTAAGATCCAGGTACGTCACACGCCCTGCGGTGTTTACGCGAGTGGTATTTTGGGGGTGTGACAGATTGGTATCAGAGCCATTGGTTATAGTGAACTTGGTTTTATTTAAAAAGGGGAAAAACGTTTTTGTAAAACCAGACTATAACCGAACAGTTTTGAAAACGTGAATACGACCATGACACTCAGCTCCAGATTGCAAGGTTCGTCTTTCTTACTTATTGCATACATTACGTGACTAGTACACATTTGTTTATGACGAAACATACGAACACACTCGTCACTATAGCATGATGGCATGGATTGCTTGCTCACCTTATGATTCTTTGATAGTATAACATAGTCCTTGGATTGTTATGATCTTATTACTTTGACGACCTCCGTTTGACATCTGAATTTGAGGAACCATTTGACATTAGTTAAGAGGAGCTGAGATGAGCATGCAAATCACAATATTGCTATGGGTGCACACATAATAATAATGTGGGGTGCATGCGAGTCCCAGTGAGGTTTAACAAGTGAAAAAGGGGTTCCGTTCCGTTATTTGATCGATGTGAAACATAACAGTCTATATGAGTCATAGCAGTGATTGTCTCTTACTTGAACATGATCTTTTCACTCCTTCCTAAACCCTTACGAATCTCGATGCTATCGAGTATTACTTAAACACACATCTGAACGCCTAGCGAAACGTGTAGAATGTTAGGTGCTTGTATGAACATCCCCGAGTTGGAAGTTGCAACGACAATCACTGGTCTATATTTTCTCACCTTTCTTCGTTTGCTGGAACTTAACGTATTGACGCCTTAGATCCCGAAGTGCGATCACTTCTGCAACACTCTCGCAACATATCGTGTATTACTCAGTCAACTCGCAAGAACGATGGACTTTAGCATTTGAACGACCCTAGTTACCAACAATGAACATCAGTGATTTGACTCCAATCGAATCCTTAACCCCAGCCAGCGACTCATGGGAGTCAACTTCTACGAATTAATCAGGAGATAAGCAATGACAACTGACTGTAGAATGAAATGTGAAACTCCCCGCACAGTGAGTAGTGCCTTAGCACGTACCATGGAATGTGAAGAGGTGGACCCTGTCGGTAAAAGGTCGTAGAGCTCCGTTTCAAACAACAACATTAGAGGCAACAGTCACGGCAACAACAAGGTATTTTTAATGGTAACCAACAGTATTGAAAGTGAAGGTACCTACGACATGGAGTGGCCGATGTTAAATCCAACGACAACAACCAAGGGAACGACGGCCGTACTGGAAATCCTCGCAACGAGTACAGCAACACGGGAAATGATGCTCATGGAGGGACATTTAGGATTGGCATGGGCGACGCCAGGATTGTAATAACATGGTGGCATACACGTTCTTGGTAACGAATCACTTCGTCTCTATTCTATATAACCCTGACGCTTCTTGAAACCCAACCTGTTGTGGAATCGGCTGAGGGGAAGACAATGGAAACCTTATATGATTGTTGGGATGCAAACTCGACCTTGTGGGACAAGTGTTCGACATCGACCCTTCTTCTGTTGTTCTCGATAGATGTACCCTGGGAGGAGAAGATTCTACGTATCCTCCTTAGTGGAGGACTGTTATCTGTTCTAACGCGTCAGAGTGGCGTAACGGTTAGCGTCGTTTCAGCAAGGAAAGCCAGGAGTGTCTACGGAGAGATTACCCCGCTATGTTAACAACTGTTATAGACGTAAGGTTAGGAAAAAGGGGATCGGGGATCCACCAGTTGTTCGTGATTACCCTCCATGTGCTACCGAGGAACTTCCAGGATCATCTCTACAACTGTTAGGAAGGTTGCAGGAGCTGTTTAACCAACTACAGGAACTGTCGGACATGAGTTTTCGCTTTAAGGAGCCCTCGCTGTACCCATGAAGAGAAGCCTTTTCGTATGTGTACTGATTTTCGAGAACTCAACAAGGTGACAGTCAAGAACCGTTTGCCTCAACCACGTATTGACAACCCGTCGACCAGTTGCGAGGAACAAGCTTCCATTCGAGGATTGGCTAGTGAACGAATTATCGTCAGATGGAAGTCCAAGGGGAGAATGCTCTTAGAACAGCATGTCGAATGAATTTCTGGGTTCGAGAGGTACCTTTTGAACATATAATCAGCGAAGTGGAATGCTCGTGGATCTCGCTAAGATCCATCTTGGTTGGAAACTGATCGACACCAAAGAGTCCTTCGAGGATACATTAATTTCTTGGTCTCACTTGTTACTGTCACACATAAATCGCAGGATTTTCGAAGGTCGCGCAACTTAAATCTCTTTAGCACAGCAGGGTGCTGTGTTCGTGAAAGACATAATAGGAGGACGTCTTTTCAGCTTTTGAATCCCAACTCTGCAATGCACTGAGCATCGTCTTTATCCGAGGGTGTGGGTGATTCAGTGGTATATCCTTATGGTTCGAATCAGAGTCCCAGTTACACATCGACGCAACACAAGAGAGTGATGACTTACGTAATTGAGTTACAAGAGGAACTGCATGACACAGCCGGCGGTGGAAACCGTGGCCTTTAGATTTACTTGGAGGCATTACTTGGACGGTACCGAATACATTACTTAGACCGATCACAAGGGCCTCCCATGTACCCTAGCCTCGGAAGAGCTAAATCAGTTAATGGCATTGCTCGATAGAACTTTTGGAGGATTGCAACTATGAAACGTGAACGTACACGAGCTTTGCGGCTCACTGACGACTCTAACTTACCTGAGCAGACTCGCTCTGTTCAAACTGGAGAACTGAAGGAAGAGGATTTTCAAGTTGAACCTATGCGGGGCATGGAGAAGCAACCTTTGACAGGTCGGACGATACTCGTTACCTCATGGAACGAATGTGGGTCTCATTATACGGCAACTGTAGGGAACTCGTGTTGAGCAAAGCACACCGGCTTCGATATTCTAGCCGTCTGGATTTTGATGAGAGGCATTAGGATTTATAAGCCTTGTACTGGTAATCGGGCATGAAGGCCCACCTAGTTAAGTGTGTGAATGATGAATTGACTTGTGGGAAAGTCAAGGTGAAGTATCAGCAACTAGCAATACCCACATGGAAATGAGAACAGACTGAATAACCGTTGATTGTCTCACGTAACCAGCACACTTTCTAGCCATCAAAGAAACGAATAAGTTTTCTACACTTGCAGTCATCTACCTGAAAGAAGCGGTTGCTAGGCACGGGGTGCCAACCTCCATTACCTCTAATCGTAACCCACGATTTGCATCTGATTTGTGGCAAGCGGTGCACAAATCATTTGGCTCACGTCTAGGCATGAGCACAACATATCATCCACAGACGAGTGGGCAGACTGAACGCACCACCCAAACTCTTGAAGATATGCTTCGAGCATGTGTAATCAACTTTAGTAACTACTGGGAGCGGCATCTATCGTTAGTGGAGTTTTCGTATAACAACAGTTACCACACCAGTATCCAGGTTGCTCCGTTTGAGGCATTGTACGGACGGAAGAGCCGGTCACCTCTTTATTGGGCAGAAGTTGGAAACCGCCAAATCACTTGCCTAGAACTCGTCATAGACACAACAGGGAAGATTGTTCAAATACGACAACGAATGGCGGCAACTCGTGACCGTCAGAAAAGCTACGCTGATAAGCACAGGAAACCACTCGAGTTCCAGGTTGGGGATCGAGTACTGTTTAAAGTCTCACCTTGGAAGGGTGTAGTTCGTTTTAGTAAACGAGGCAAACTCAACCCGCGATATGTTGGATCTTTTGTGACAACTGTTCTGTAATCAATGTACGATGTAAAACAATGATGATTATTAATAAAACAATGTGCTTTGGTGTTATTATATGTGTTTTGATGTTGTTATGTGTGTAATTGTGTTTGGTGATTTTACAATTCGTTTCGATTCCGATTTCAAGCTTTAAATCGCTTTCTGGAAGGTTATACGCGCACTGATGCGTAAATATAACCAGTTTAATGCAACAAACACTCTGGAATAGTGAAATAGGCTTAACATACCTTAAATAACCTCCACATAACTTATAAATAAGCTTTGGATGGTTTGGTGTGTTGAAATCAAGATTGTTCGATCGCAGGGACTAGTTGTGTCACACTGCGAAACTATACCGATTTGTATAGTAACGAACACTCTGGAACTTGATCATAAGTTAAACATACCCTAAATATCCTTTACATATCTTAGAAATAGGCTTTGAGGGGTTCGGTATGCTAAAACAAACTTTATTGGTCATTCAGGGACTAAAAGCGTCAAAAAGTGCACAAGTTTGCATTTTCGCGCATATCTTACGTTCTGAATATATCCGGACATCCAAAAATTTATGTAATCATTAAAATATTTTATTTTAGTGATTGGCATGATAAAATTCCATTCGTCGCTTAATTTGGATCGTTTTTGCGTTCGTTACGACTTCCGTCGTAATTAACCGAACAACGCAACCGTACAGCCAAACGAACCGACACCCGAGATGTTTTCAAGCATATTTCATGTTCCCTATGTTTTAACATCATTTTGGAGCTTGAAAATGGGTTTTACGGGTGTTAGAAGTGCCGATACGCAACGAAACAAGGTGCAGGGGCTAAACTGTAATTTAGTGAAACTGGCTGGTCTGCTGGTCCCTTACGGACCGTGTGGACCATAGCTTACGGTCCGTAAGCCTTCCCCAGAACCACAGAATTTCAGAAACATTGAATCTGGCCTATTCCACCTGCTCAAATGGTTTTTACCCCTTGAATTACACACTATGGGCTGGTATTTGATGTCCCCATGGTATTCAAAACCTTGTGCCCAAGTGTAAGGCCAAGATCATTCCCTTTTCTCCAAGAAATGATCCTAATGGTTGTGAAATTACTATAAATAGCAAGGCCCTCTTGCTCATTTCTCACACTTGAATCTGAAATCAGCTCTAAGTTGGGGTGTTTGCACTTCATACCTGAGCTATTTTAGATCAAACATCCTTCTTGGACCCTTTGTAAGTCCTCTCCTTACTTGTTCTTATATTTCAAGCATGAAAGTCAAACAAGTTTGACTTTCAGCTTTGGCCAGTCAATGGTCAACACAAAGTTCCGTTGAACTTTGCAACGTGAGCGTAATCACGATGATTATAGTCCCTTGTGACTATACCTACTGATTACCACGTTGACTAGGCGTAGTGACGAGTCGTAGTTTCGGCCAAAATGCGTGTTTATGCGTATTTTGTAACCAAACTACTCTAGGGTATCAAAACCGTTTGTTTTGATATCAAAACCTGTTTTCTAACTTAACTAAACATGTCCTAACATGTTTAGCTCGTCACTTTTAGTTTAGTGTTTGTGTAGAGTCGTAAGTCAAGCGGACTAAACACCCGCTTAGACTTTCGAACACGACCCGTTTGGTCGATCATTAGGATCTGACCAAACATGTTTAGTGACCATAGTTGCATTGGGAATAACCTTCCGAGGTTATAACTTATGGTCACCTAGTTTAATTTAGTTGTATGATAAGTAGTTTATATGCCTTAGGTAAATTACCAAAATACCCTTCTCATGCATAATTGGTAATTAAGCATATGTAACCTAAACTTTTGTCACATAACTGATTATGTAACATATTTAAACATGTTTTGGCATATAATACTTGTCATAGGACTAGTTAGACGTCTCGAATGCGCATTTGCGCGCGCGACGCGTTAAAGTAGCATAAGCTACCTTAATGGGTCACGATGGGTCGAAAAGCCCTTAGGATAGGTTTCAATTTAGGATGTGGGCTTTGATAAACCATATCACATGATTTCCAACACTCATTTGGTTTACAAGACCTCATTCTGTCCGATCTTCTGATTTAGGCGTCTATTGTTTGACTAGTGATTTGATTACTAGGTGCTGTTTGATTTCTCTGGTTTGCTCGAGTTTGTTGAAGTTCTATTGATTGAGGATACTTTGCACTCCATGTGAGTACATAGTTCCCTTATTTTACTGTTTTCAACTGTTTTGGGGTGATTTATATGTGCTAAATGTTTTCAAGGTTTTAACGATGGTTTTCAAAACGATTTTCGATATTATAACGATGATTTCAAAAACGATTAAGATGGTTTATACTAAACTAATAACGATTTCAATAAAGTGAATAAACTAGTTGGTTGTATTTACATAATGAATGGCATTCATTAGCATTGATCAAGCTGACCAGTATTAGGTTATGGTACCATAGGATCTGAAAAATCCCATTGTCATACTGCACCCATGGTTATGTGTGGGTTAGGTGGGTAATGACTGAATCTGAATGTTAATTTACCCTTTGGTGGTTTATTAATGCGAGAGCGAAATAGTCGAGTCACGAAGGTTTGAATGTTATTAGCGAGGCGACCACAAATAGTTTTCACACTTAAAACGAGGATGATTTAAACGATTTAAACGAATTAACGATTTGGGAACGATTCATACGAGATTAAACGAGTTGGATAAACGATTGGTTTTTGGTTAAGTGTTTAGATAACGGGACGGGTGTAATGTGGTGAAAACATGGTAGATACGCCGCTGGTACTTCTTATATATAAGTGTTTTCAACATATTACATACCGTGGCGTTATTTAGTTCACTTGGGTAAACGATTTTGGAACGATGTCACATAAACGAGGTTTATTAACGAGATTTATTAACGAGTTTTATTCACGATTTAATACGAGATGTTTTACAATTTGCTTTACTAAAACAAGTGTTTTTAGGTTAAGAATCATGGCTACGAGGTTTTATAAACTATAGCCCGCTTGATTTGAGTTGGTTAATGAAGTTGCAATATTATACTCTTTTCAAAACAAGGTTTTTAATAAGTTATTGCAACATTTAAACTAGCCATGAATCCGACACTCCTATAAAACCTATGTACTCGCCAGCATTTCTTTGCTGACTTTGTTTTTACATAGGTTTCTGGTGTTGATGCTTGATGATGATTACTAGGATGCATGAGTCACATAGGATCTGGACGAGGCCTTAGTGACATAATAACAATATTAGTCGATATGTAACTTGTTTGTTTTGTGTTAAGACGATGTTAATGTTTAATATTATCAATAAAACGAAACACTTTTTGTATCCATGGTTATGAAACGATAATTCTGCCACGACACTCCCCGACGTTTCCGCCGCGGTTTTGTTGTTTTAACGCGGTCGGGGTGTGACAGAAGAGTTGGTATCAGAGCCAATGGTTATAGGGAATTAGGTTATTAGTAATGCTTTGACCTAGACTATAACTTTTAGGACCCTAACGCAAATTTCTTTGCGTTTAGATTTTTAAAACAAAACTGTCACCTACCCTTAGGTGATAACCACAACAAGAACACAATTTTCGAATCCGCTTTG
>JARYGA010033671.1:0-16848 GCA_030545235.1 Helianthus tuberosus
AAACTTGCGCGTATCATCGTTTAATAGCATCAAAGCCCTATGTAGCTCATGTTAAGCATTCTCGAGAGTATGATTGTACATCATAATACTTCAGGTTCATTAAAAGGTCATTCAGAGGTGTAATTAAACATGTTGACGCTTTTAACCCCTCTAACTTACAAACTTGCGCGCAACTTCACTTATTGGCATAAAAGCCTTGAATGGCCAATATTAGGCATTCCCGACAATATGATCAAACATAATGAAGCTCTCGGTTTGTTAAAGGTCACTCAGAGGTAAGAATTAACATGTTGACACTTTTAACCCTTCGACGCGCAAACTTTCACATAATTACGCAAACGGCTCCTTTCGTCCAACAAGTGGCTCATTTGAGAATACGGGCACCGTATAAGGTCACTCAGAGGCCTAGTTTAGGCATGTTGACACTTTCAGTCCTTCTATATTCATAGTTTTCGTTTTTGACGAATTTAGTCCCTCATAGTCAACGTTTGACTTTATTAGGGTTTATTACACGTGTCAACACATCATTGGACACGATTTTACGAGGTGTTACACTACATACACCATATAACCGAATGAGAATTCGAGCGAGGGACCAACTCCCATGTAATATTATCTAATAATGCTTTATACTTGTTAGTCATAGCTTGTTGCCAATTAGGGTCGGATAAAGCTTTAAGATAAGAAGTGGGCAAGTGTGATATGGGAACGAATTTTGTGGCAGAAAGATTAAACTTTGAGTTTGGTTTGTGTATGCCATTTTTCGCCCTAGTAGTCATAGGGTGGGTATTTGTGTGAGTGTTAGGGGGTGGGTTTACGGATGAGGTTGGGTGGTTATCGGTCATGGTTTGAGGTGGGTTGGGTGGCTATTGTGGAGGGCCGAGTAGGCTAGTGGTAGCTACGGGTTGGTCTGATAAGGGCCCGAGGGGTTGTGGAAATGGGGTTATGGTGTTAATAGTAGATATGGGGTGATGGAAATTGGGGTTTGGTTGAACATTAGGTGGGGGAGAGTGGGTAGGGCCGTGAGTGGGAGGCGTTTGAAAGTTAAAGGTGTGAGTGGGTATGGGTGGGTCATCTAGAAAGCTATAGGTAGTAGGTTGTTGGGTATGAGCGTAAGGAAATAAGGCTTCATCAAAATCCACATGATGGGATATGTGGATGCGACCGGTTGATGGATCAAAGCAACGGTATCCCCGAAAATTATCGGGATAACCGAGAAAGATGCAACGAATAGACCGAGCATGAAGCTTGTGCGGTTGGGTGGCGGATGTGTGTAACACCCCGAAAATATAAAACTTTAAATTAGAATTGTAAAGTATAAATAAACGAGAATTTACTAACTAGGAATTTTAACCTAGTTAGTTACAAGTCTAGAAATAACCTAAAGTAGGGTTAAAAGCAACTAAAGTTAATGTTGATCAAAGTGGAGGGACTTTAGTTGTAAAGATTGAAACTTAATTTTAGTTAAGTTAATAAAACAAACCAAACACCCCTAAAAGGGAGTGTCTGGTCGAACAAACACACCAGGGGCGACTCCCCCACTCTTTCAAACCCTCAAAACTTCATCAAACTTGCAAATTGAAGGTTTAATCCAAGATGGAATCGAAATCAAAGTATAGAATACTGATCCTCATCACAAGAGGATTACAAGGTATGTAAAATTTCATGAATACCCTCAACTTAAAATTCTCATGTAATTGGGAA
The DNA here is from genome assembly GCA_030545235.1 of Helianthus tuberosus. NCBI lineage: Eukaryota > Viridiplantae > Streptophyta > Magnoliopsida > Asterales > Asteraceae > Helianthus > Helianthus tuberosus. The sequence continues at coordinate 1,705 of JARYGA010033671.1, forward strand.
AATCTGAATTGTTAGTTGCATGTGTGTCTTATGATGATCTAGGAGCAACTATAGTGTTTAGGGACAAACCCTAGGCAAATACAAGTTGAAATCATGTTAAATTCTAGTGAAGATTATGAACACCATTGTAGGTGATTAAAGGGTTATGTGTAAATTGATAAACACTAGGATATTGGGTGTTGTTCTAGTGTAATTTGACAATCTTGAAGTAATTTCAGAAATTCAGAAGTTAATAACCATGTAAAAGGTTGAATTGTGTGAAATTAGGGCTAAGATATAAACTAGAGATTTGATGTTTAATCTTGTAAAAATCTGCCCATGTAGTGTTTGTTGAAATGCCTCTATGAAGGCTTAAAAACTGAAATTTCCAAGTTAAACGCATAATCATGATGTTTTGGTGTATTATGCGAATTATGATTTAAAGAGAGTTCTAAACGTATCATATATGAACTCTATAGGAAAGGACACCAGAACGTCGAGTGGACAAGCCGGTGGTGATTTGCGGTTGAAGGGCGTACACTAAGGTATGTAACTTGACCCGTTACATTAAGTAGATTTTGATGATTATAAAATGTGTAATTGAATTTTTGAATAAGAGTTGTTTGAATTTAAGCGGTGATGTCGCTATATTGAATAATAAGCCAAACTTGGTTGGAACTCGTTGGTAGTAGTCACAAAGAAGGATTTCTTAGACTAGCCAAACGGGTCGAATAATCAAGTAGGCATGGTTAATGCTCCGGAATATGATGGATTGATCGTTGATGTTGGTTAATATATAACATATTAGAAATACGAGGATTTAAATGTTTTGGTGTGCTAGAAAAGCGAAATCCGAGATTTGGGTTTGAGTGTAATAAACAAATCAAACAAAATAGGGATTTCCAGGTACTACCGTAAGTTACGGTAGTACCGTAACTTACGGTAGAGATAAAAGTCTTACGGTGGTTCTTTCCTGTTTTACGGTGGACCAGAACCTTAAAGTGATCACCGTAACTTACGGTAATACCGTAAGTTACGGTAGAGCCAGGAATGTTTTGTAATTTTTTTGTATTTTACAATTAATCAAACCCGTATCGAACGTAGTTTCGGTTATGTAATATTTCTAAGGACTCCATTATTAATGTTTCGTGTTAAACATTTCAGTTTCTAGGTACTCGGGGATTATGGATGACAATCAAGCAAGTATTAGAAGAACCGAACATAATTTTTGAAGCTTCCGCAATATTAAAACTTTCAAAAGACTATGTTTATGGGTTGTAAACAAATAGATAATATTTTGGCATGTTTTAACTTGGTTTTTAGTTGACTAGGGTTTATGTCAGTTATGAACTTGACTTATGAAATTAGTATTAAACTGGTATTTTGTTTTTTTAAAAAAATGGTATGAAATATTATTAAATTCAAGTATAATTAGAAGGGTGTTACAAGTTGGTATCAGAGCTCAAGGTTGTCAATAAGTGTTCGGTTCAAGCTTGATCGATCGTCCGGTAAGAATTAACTTATTTTGTTAATAAATTATGTGTTATGTAAAGAATGAGAAACGAACAAATATGCATGAAAAAAGTGTGTAAGCTCACTCAAATACAAGAAATGCATGAAACAAGAACGATTAAATCAAGTTATGAACTTGATTGAATCAAAACAAGAACGATTAAATCAAGTTATGAACTTGATTGAATCAAAACAAGAACGATTAAATCAAGTTATGAACTTGATTAAATCAAAACAAGTAAAACATGTGTTATAAATGGAATGTTTAACAACTTATGTAAACATTTCAGAAATAGAGATGGCAGATGGAGGTAATGATGATGCGGTGCCAAGAGTCACCGAACAAATGAGAAAAGTGATTGCCGAAGAGGTTAGAAAGGCGATCGAAAACAGTTTGTCGGGCTTTATTGATAAAATTCAAAACACAGTTTTATCAATAGTAGAAGAGAGAATCAAGAAATTGGAAGATGATTCAAATTTAGCAAAGGAAAAGCATGGAGGACGAAAGCCTTGTTCATAGAAGGAATTCATGGCCTGTAAACCACCAATATATAATGGGGAGGTTGACCCAATAGTGTGCCAACGATGGCTAAGTGATATCGAAGGGGTATTCGAGAGGACCCATTGTGACGAAGATGACTACGTAGCCTATGGTACAGGTCAACTAAGGAGTCAAGCGAAAGATTGGTGGGATAACAAAAAGAGAGAGATCGGTATTGAAGCTGCTAAGGTCATGACTTGGGAAGAATTCAAGACGCCATTTCTTAAGCATCATATGTCACACCCCCAAAATCCACCATGCGGGGTATCACCGCTTGGAGGCGTGACGTGACCAGGATCGAGCCACCAATCATACTGAACAACGTACTTAAGTAAAAAAAAGACAACAAAGATACGATTGGTGACCAAAAGCTAGTTAACCAAGTTTTTAATTTAGACAGCGGAAGCATAAACGTAAAGTTCAAAACATAAGTTCGCAGTTCATAAGTTTAAAGTCCAACACATAGGTTTAATAAGTTCATAATGTTTTAAATATTAAACTCTGGACGTAACCGTCCGCATACCACAACGACTCCTTCCTCGTGCAAGCTCCAAATGTTTAGCGACCTGTAAGGCATGTAACAACGAGTCAACAACAAAGTTGAGTGAGTTCACGTTTGGTTGTTTAGTTATAGCATTCGTTTCGTAAATCATATGTTCATTTTGTAAACCATGTATCGCGTTAATCCTTGCTGCCAGTCCAGGCATGCGTGCGATGATTAGTGGGGGCTTCCCATGTGTTTCAAAACCACGCGTATCGACTGCTACGAAAATATAAGAGGTGCCCTAAGTCAATGTCTATCAGCATTGACCCTTTGCCCATAGTCCATTAGTACACGCCCGTCCGACTGGCACGGTGTGAGGCTTGTTAAACCTAATAGCGCTATTAACTAATGACCCGCTCGCCATAGGCCTCGGCGATTAAGTCGATAATTGAGGGACTTAAAGTGATAGAGTTGATGGTCTTATGATCGTGTACGTAGGTTTTACGTACGTACCCTTCGATCCGAGGACAGTAAAAATAGTTTAGTAGTAATGATAGTACAAGTAGTTATTCAATCCCATTCCCAACCCCTGGGAATCCCATGCCTTAGAAAGAGTGTGAACTCACCTTGGTTGCTCGGTTTGACTCTCAAATATAGCTAATAGTCGAGGTCGGTCAATCACGTCTACTAGCACAAGGCTAGGGTAGTAATCTTAGGATGAGATGATGGTGAAAAGTTGGTGACAAAGCTTGAATCAACTTCCTTGAAAGCCCTTCAATCTTACACTTCTATGGATGAACTTCAACCTTTGAATGAGAGCTTTTAGTGGAAGAAATGGAGATGGTGGAGAATGATGGTGGTGATTTCGGTTATGAGAGGGGGGGGGGGGGTATGAGCCGAAATTTAGAGAGAGGAGGGAGGAGGTGGAGTGTAAGCTTGGAGGTGATGATGACAATTTCTTGGAAATAGGCAAAACTAGCTCTTTAGGGAAATCATACCCAAAAGTTTGGCCAATAGAAACAAGATTCCTTTTTACAATATCTAAACTAAATATCTTTAAATGATTAGGGCAGATTTTCGGTTGGGGGGGGGGGTAAAGTGTAAATTTTTGGCAACTAATAGGTATTAACTTAGAAGGTTAAGGGTATTTACAAGTATAGTGGGTGTATGTCATGTTTACATGGTGCATGGGGATTTTTGTGACCATAAATAATTAAGAAAGATAAAATAATATTTCTGAAAATATTTTAGTGTCCCGGAAAATGTCTGGTTGTTCGGTTACGTATCGTTCCGTTAAAGCGTTTAATTTCACCGTATAGCGTCTTATACATATATTTTTGTAACGAAATTTATTCCTAACACACAGGAAAATATACCGGACTATTTAGTAACTTTTCCGTATACTACTAGTATGCTAACACGCACATGTAAGTATAACACAGTAATCAGATAGCAGTTAAATGATTCAGCACAGTCATCAAGTACTTTTATTATCATTAATAAACTGTATGGTTACATGCAAATTTGAGGGTTGTCACATTCTCCCCCTGTTAAGAGAATTTCGTCCCGAAATTTAGTGCGTAGTTACTGAGGAAGCTAGTTAAGTTGCGGTGTTTACTCGTTTTCCTGGGGTGTCACATCATCCCCCCGTTGATTTGGAATTTCGTCCCGAAATTCTGCAGTAGCTTCAGCCTCAGTAGTGGTTGCACTGTTTCCGAACAACTGGGGATATCTGAGTTTCATTTGGTCTTCTCGTTCCCAGGTATACTCTGGGCCACGACGAGCATTCCAACGAACTCGGACCAGAGGTATCCTGGTATGCTTGAGGATCTTAACATCTCGATCCGTAATCTCTACAGGTTCCTCGACGAATCGCAGCTGGTCGTCGATAGTGAGTTCCTTCAGAGGAACTATGAGGGTCTCATCTGACAGACACTTCTTCAGATTCGACACATGGAAAACATTGTGAACTCCGCTGAGTTCTTCAGGTAGATTCAACCTGTAGGCGACTTTGCCAATTTTCTCAATGACTTCGAATGGTCCGACATAACGCGGATTGAGTTTGCCTCATTTTCTAAAGCGGACTACACCTTTCCAAGGTGAGACTTTGAGTAGCACTCAATCCCCAACCTGGAGCTCGAGTGGTTTTCTTCCCTTATCAGCATAGCTTTTCTGACGGTCACGAGCTGCCGCCATTCGCTGTCGTATCTGAGCAATTTTCTCGGTGGTATCTACCACAAGTTCTGGGCCAGTGATTTGGCTGTCACCAACTTCTGCCCAACAGAGAGGTGATCGGCATTTTGCGTCCGTACAATGCCTCAAACGGAGCGGCTTGGATGCTGATGTGGTAGCTGTTATTGTACGAAAACTCCACTAGCGGGAGGTGCCTTTCCCAGCCATTACCAAAATCGATTACACATGCCCTAAGCATGTCTTCAAGGGTTTGGATGGTGTGTTCAGATTGCCCATCCGTCTGCGGGTGATAAGTGGTGCTCATATCTAAACGCGAGCCAAAGGACTTGTGCATTGCTTGCCACAGTTCAGAAGTAAAACGTGCGTCACGATCAGATATAATAGAGGTTGGCACTCCGTGCTTCGATACCACTTCCTTTAGGTAAATGTCTGCAAGAGTAGAAAACTTATCCGTTTCTTTGATAGCCAGAAAATGTGCAGACTTGGTTAGTCGATCTACGATCACCCAAATGGTATCGTTTCCGCGTTGGGATCTGGGCAGGCCGGTCACGAAATCCATGGAAATTTGCTCCCATTTCCATTTCGGGATCTCCGGTTGTTGAAGTGGGCCTGATGGTTTCTGATATTCAGACTTGACTCTCGCACAAGTCAAGCTCTTGCTGACGTAGGTTGCTATGTTGGCTCTCATGCCAGGCCACCAGTATGTGGTCTTTAAGTCGTGGTACATCTTATCCGAACCAGGATGTACTGAATAACATGACTTATGTGCTTCATCCATCACAAGCTCGCGTAAGTTGCCATAGAGTGGAACCCAAATACGTCCTGTTACATAGTAGGCGCCGTCTTCCTTTTGTTCTAGCCGTTGCCTCGATCCTCGCAAGGACTCAGCCCTGATGTTCTCTGTTTTCAATGCTTCAACCTGAGCATCGCGAATCTGAGCGGGAAGGTTAGATTGGATGGTAAGCTGTAGAGCACGTATACGCCTAGGTATGGTATCCTTTCGACTTAGGGCGTCGGCCACAACATTGGCTTTGCCCGGATGATACTTGATTGCGCATTCATAATCGTTCAAGAGCTCAACCCATCGGCGTTGACGCATGTTTAACTCCTTTTGTTTGAAGATATGCTCGAGACTCCTGTGATCGGTGTAAATGGTGCACTTGGTACCGTACAGGTAATGTCTCCATATCTTAAGAGCGAAAACAACTGCTCCCAGCTCCAGATCGTGAGTAGTGTAGTTTCTTTCGTGAACTTTAAGTTGGCGCGATGCGTAGGCAATGACCTTGTCACGTTGCATCAATACGCAACCAAATCCTTGGATGGAAGCGTCGCAATAAACCACGAAATCATTGGTGCCTTCGGGCAATGAGAGGATAGGCGCGCTACAAAGTCTATCCTTTAGATGTTGAAATGCGGACTCTCGTGCATCACCCCAACGATAGATGACACCCTTCTGAGTCAGTGAAGTGAGAGGTTGCGCAATCTTGGAGAAATCTTTGATAAACCTTCTGTAATATCCTGCCAAACCCAAGAATTGGCGGATTTCTTTTGGTGTGCGGGGTGCAGGCCAGTTCTTGATTGAGTCAACCTTGGATGGATCAACATGAATCCCATCCTTGTTTACCACATGGTCTAGAAAGTGGACTTCGCGAAGTCAGAAGTCACATTTCGAAAACTTGGCATACAACTGCTCATTTCGAAGAAGTTCAAGCATAAGTTGCAGATGCTGCTCGTGTTCCTCCTGACTCTTAGAATAGATCAGGATATCGTCGATGAACACAATAACGAACTTATCCAGGTAAGGCTTACATACTCGGTTCATGAGATCCATGAAGACCGCTGGTGCATTCGTCAGTCCGAATGGCATAACCAGAAACTCGTAATGGCCGTAACGAGTTCTAAATGTTGTTTTGGAGACGGCTCATCTCGGACTCTCAGCTGATGGTATCCCGATCTCAAGTCAATCTTGGAGTAATAGCTCGACCCTTGCAACTGGTCGAACAAGTCGTTAATACGTGGAAGAGAATAACGATTCTTCACAGTCACCTTGTTAAGTTCGCGGTAGTCTATACACAAGCGGAAGGTACCGTCCTTCTTCTTTACAAATAGTACTGGAGCTCCCCAAGGCGAAGAGCTAGGACGTATGAAACCCTTTCTCAAGAGTTCTTGAAATTGTTTAGATAGTTCTTCCAGTTCGGTTGGAGCTAATAGATAAGGTGCTTGAGCTATGGGTGCTGCTCCTGGAGCTAGCTCGATCTGAAATTCGACCTGACGATGAGGCGGTAACCCAGGTAACTCCTCAGGAAACACTTGAGGAAAATCGCGTACCACTGGAACATCCTCTAACTTCTTCTCTTTCGTCGATGTATCTGTAACGAGTGCTAATATAGCTGCGTGGCCCCTAAACTCTTGTCATAAGCTAATTCTACAACATGTTTAGTGCTTAAGGGAGTTGGTGCACGTTTTAACATTTGGCTAACTTTTAGAGACATATAACTGGTATCCGCACCCGAATCAAACAATACAGTAACATAAAGGTCGTCAAGAAGAAACTTACCCATAACTACGTTGGGATCATTCCTTGCGTCACCCTGACCTATCACGTTCACGCGGCCCCGGCGTCATTGTTTCCCTTGTTTGCCCCAATGCTATCCCCATGGTCGTCCCTGTCTCCATGGTTGTGGTTCTGAGTCTGGTCCTGGTTTATTTGCGAACAATGTCTCTTGTAGTAATCTTTAGCATCATACTGAAAACATTCTTTAAAACTCTGTGGTTGCTGCTGATTCTGTGGAGAATGAGGCGGTCGTTGCTGTTCTTGAGTTACAGGACGTGAGTTTCGACAATCCTTAGCTTCATGACCTATCTTGAGACACCTCTGACAACGACCCTTGTTGCACTGACCGCTGTGGTGCCTATTGCATCTGTTACACTTTGGATGATTTCCTCGATATCCACTCTGCCCACGACTACCAGAAAATTGCTGACTGGGACTCCGGTAGTCACCTATCTTTTGCTGCTGCGCCAGAGGCTGAACCGGAATTAATCCCTTGCTCAGGTTTCCATCCCACTTGCGTTTGTTGTCACTAGAAGCACATGTAGTAGCAGCTTTAACACGTTTCGGTAGTTTGTTTTGTTCTACTGCCTGGTCTGTGAGACGATGAGCAAGCCGAGTGACTTGCTGGATAGTGCCAAGATTTGCTGCGGTCACATGACTCTGAATTTCGGGCACCAGACCCTTGAGATACAGCTCGATGCGTTTGGTGGGAAGGTCTACCATAGTGGGACAAAATGTGGCTAATTCATTTGATCTCTTCGTATAAGCCTCAATTTCAGACCCCACCATCTGTAAGCTGAGGAACTCCACCTCTAGTTCGTGGATGTCTTCCTGACTGCAAAACTCTTCCTTAATTAGGTCCTTGAACTCGTTCCAGGGGGTGGCATTAGCAGCTGCCAGTCCTAACATTTGAACCTGTGCTTCCCACCAGGTCAATGCAGTACCTTCGAGTGTTCCAGTAGCAAACTTTACTCTACGAGACTCAGGGCAATCACGCACCTCAAAGTCAGTTTCGAGCCTTTCGAACCAATGGAGGAGGCCTACAACTCCCTCAGTACCACTGAAGGTACTAGGTCGGCAATCCTTGAGATTTTTGAAGGTGCAAACAGGTGGCTGAGCGTGTTGACCTATTGCGCGAGAATAAAAGACAAGATTAAGCACGAGGGTTGGTTTGCGAAGGTAGGATCTAAACATTCTAAGGTGGGTTGATATGGCAGGTTATACCTCCTGCAGGGACAGCTGCGAGTGCCTCAGCAACTCGTTCGTTGATCAAAGCCGTCAGCTGGGCTTGGGTTAGGTTCAAACGTCCACTCATGATCTTCACAACGAAATAACGTAGGTGAGAAAAAGTGTCGCGAAAGTGCATAAGTGTGGGACGATAGTGGAGAGTAAGCATGCAAGGTTCAAATAGCAATTACCATATTATCTAATGCACAGTGAGAACTATCTAACCGACAATATAATATAAATCATACCACTTATGGTGTCGAGTCTTGCACGTGGAGCGAAGCGTCGTTGTGGATCGTTGAGCACTGTACAGGTTATAGTCTGGTTTTATCAAAAAGCTTTTCCCCTTTTTTTAAAACCAAGTTCACTATAACCAATGGCTCTGATACCAATCTGTCACACCCCCAAAATCCACCATGCGGGGTATCACCGCTTGGAGGCGTGACGTGACCAGGATCGAGCCACCAATCATACTAAACAACGTACTTAAGTAAAAAAAAGACAACAAAGATGCGATTGGTGACCAAAAGCTAGTTAACCAAGTTTTTAATTTAGACAGCGGAAGCATAAACGTAAAGTTCAAAACATAAGTTCGCAGTTCATAAGTTTAAAGTCCAACACATAGGTTTAATAAGTTCATAATGTTTTAAATATTAAACTCTGGACGTAACCGTCCGCATACCACAACGACTCCTTCCTCGTGCAAGCTCCAAATGTTTAGCGACCTGTAAGGCATGTAACAACGAGTCAACAACAAAGTTGAGTGAGTTCACGTTTGGTTGTTTAGTTATAGCATTCGTTTCGTAAATCATATGTTCGTTTTGTAAACCATGTATCGCGTTAATCCTTGCTGCCAGTCCAGGCATGCGTGCGATGATTAGTGGGGGCTTCCCATGTGTTTCAAAACCACGCGTATCGACTGCTACGAAAATATAAGAGGTGCCCTAAGTCAATGTCTATCAGCATTGACCCTTTGCCCATAGTCCATTAGTACACGCCCGTCCGACTGGCACGGTGTGAGGCTTGTTAAACCTAATAGCGCTATTAACTAATGACCCGCTCTCCATAGGCCTCGGCGATTAAGTCGATAATTGAGGGACTTAAAGTGATAGAGTTGATGGTCTTATGATCGTGTACGTAGGTTTTACGTACGTGCCCTTCGATCCGAGGACAGTAAAAATAGTTTAGTAGTAATGATAGTACAAGTAGTTATTCAATCCCATTCCCAACCCCTGGGAATCCCATGCCTTAGAAAGAGTGTGAACTCACCTTGGTTGCTCGGTTTGACTCTCAAATATAGCTAATAGTCGAGGTCGGTCAATCACGTCTACTAGCACAAGGCTAGGGTAGTAATCTTAGGATGAGATGATGGTGAAAAGTTGGTGACAAAGCTTGAATCAACTTCCTTGAAAGCCCTTCAATCTTACACTTCTATGGATGAACTTCAACCTTTGAATGAGAGCTTTTAGTGGAAGAAATGGAGATGGTGGAGAATGATGGTGGTGATTTCGGTTATGAGAGAGGGGGGGGTATGAGCCGAAATTTAGAGAGAGGAGGGAGGAGGTGGAGTGTAAGCTTGGAGGTGATGATGACAATTTCTTGGAAATAGGCAAAACTAGCTCTTTAGGGAAATCATACCCAAAAGTTTGGCCAATAGAAACAAGATTCCTTTTTACAATATCTAAACTAAATATCTTTAAATGATTAGGGCAGATTTTCGGTTGGGGGGGGGGGGGGTAAAGTGTAAATTTTTGGCAACTAATAGGTATTAACTTAGAAGGTTAAGGGTATTTACAAGTATAGTGGGTGTATGTCATGTTTACATGGTGCATGGGGATTTTTGTGACCATAAATAATTAAGAAAGATAAAATAATATTTCTGAAAATATTTTAGTGTCCCGGAAAATGTCTGGTTGTTCGGTTACGTATCGTTCCGTTAAAGCGTTTAATTTCACCGTATAGCGTCTTATACATATATTTTTGTAACGAAATTTATTCCTAACACACAGGAAAATATACCGGACTATTTAGTAACTTTTCCGTATACTACTAGTATGCTAACACGCACATGTAAGTATAACACAGTAATCAGAGAGCAGTTAAATGATTCAGCACAGTCATCAAGTACTTTTATTATCATTAATAAACTGTATGGTTACATGCAAATTTGAGGGTTGTCACATTCTCCCCCTGTTAAGAGAATTTCGTCCCGAAATTTAGTGCGTAGTTACTGAGGAAGCTAGTTAAGTTGCGGTGTTTACTCGTTTTCCTGGGGTGTCACATCATCCCCCCGTTGATTTGGAATTTCGTCCCGAAATTCTGCAGTAGCTTCAGCCTCAGTAGTGGTTGCACTGTTTCCGAACAACTGGGGATATCTGAGTTTCATTTGGTCTTCTCGTTCCCAGGTATACTCTGGGCCACGACGAGCATTCCAACGAACTCGGACCAGAGGTATCCTGGTATGCTTGAGGATCTTAACATCTCGATCCGTAATCTCTACAGGTTCCTCGACGAATCGCAGCTGGTCGTCGATAGTGAGTTCCTTCAGAGGAACTATGAGGGTCTCATCTGACAGACACTTCTTCAGATTCGACACATGGAAAACATTGTGAACTCCGCTGAGTTCTTCAGGTAGATTCAACCTGTAGGCGACTTTGCCAATTTTCTCAATGACTTCGAATGGTCCGACATAACGCGGATTGAGTTTGCCTCATTTTCTAAAGCGGACTACACCTTTCCAAGGTGAGACTTTGAGTAGCACTCAATCCCCAACCTGGAGCTCGAGTGGTTTTCTTCCCTTATCAGCATAGCTTTTCTGACGGTCACGAGCTGCCGCCATTCGCTGTCGTATCTGAGCAATTTTCTCGGTGGTATCTACCACAAGTTCTGGGCCAGTGATTTGGCTGTCACCAACTTCTGCCCAACAGAGAGGTGATCGGCATTTTGCGTCCGTACAATGCCTCAAACGGAGCGGCTTGGATGCTGATGTGGTAGCTGTTATTGTACGAAAACTCCACTAGCGGGAGGTGCCTTTCCCAGCCATTACCAAAATCGATTACACATGCCCTAAGCATGTCTTCAAGGGTTTGGATGGTGTGTTCAGATTGCCCATCCGTCTGCGGGTGATAAGTGGTGCTCATATCTAAACGCGAGCCAAAGGACTTGTGCATTGCTTGCCACAGTTCAGAAGTAAAACGTGCGTCACGATCAGATATAATAGAGGTTGGCACTCCGTGCTTCGATACCACTTCCTTTAGGTAAATGTCTGCAAGAGTAGAAAACTTATCCGTTTCTTTGATAGCCAGAAAATGTGCAGACTTGGTTAGTCGATCTACGATCACCCAAATGGTATCGTTTCCGCGTTGGGATCTGGGCAGGCCGGTCACGAAATCCATGGAAATTTGCTCCCATTTCCATTTCGGGATCTCCGGTTGTTGAAGTGGGCCTGATGGTTTCTGATATTCAGACTTGACTCTCGCACAAGTCAAGCTCTTGCTGACGTAGGTTGCTATGTTGGCTCTCATGCCAGGCCACCAGTATGTGGTCTTTAAGTCGTGGTACATCTTATCCGAACCAGGATGTACTGAATAACATGACTTATGTGCTTCATCCATCACAAGCTCGCGTAAGTTGCCATAGAGTGGAACCCAAATACGTCCTGTTACATAGTAGGCGCCGTCTTCCTTTTGTTCTAGCCGTTGCCTCGATCCTCGCAAGGACTCAGCCCTGATGTTCTCTGTTTTCAATGCTTCAACCTGAGCATCGCGAATCTGAGCGGGAAGGTTAGATTGGATGGTAAGCTGTAGAGCACGTATACGCCTAGGTATGGTATCCTTTCGACTTAGGGCGTCGGCCACAACATTGGCTTTGCCCGGATGATACTTGATTGCGCATTCATAATCGTTCAAGAGCTCAACCCATCGGCGTTGACGCATGTTTAACTCCTTTTGTTTGAAGATATGCTCGAGACTCCTGTGATCGGTGTAAATGGTGCACTTGGTACCGTACAGGTAATGTCTCCATATCTTAAGAGCGAAAACAACTGCTCCCAGCTCCAGATCGTGAGTAGTGTAGTTTCTTTCGTGAACTTTAAGTTGGCGCGATGCGTAGGCAATGACCTTGTCACGTTGCATCAATACGCAACCAAATCCTTGGATGGAAGCGTCGCAATAAACCACGAAATCATTGGTGCCTTCGGGCAATGAGAGGATAGGCGCGCTACAAAGTCTATCCTTTAGATGTTGAAATGCGGACTCTCGTGCATCACCCCAACGATAGATGACACCCTTCTGAGTCAGTGAAGTGAGAGGTTGCGCAATCTTGGAGAAATCTTTGATAAACCTTCTGTAATATCCTGCCAAACCCAAGAATTGGCGGATTTCTTTTGGTGTGCGGGGTGCAGGCCAGTTCTTGATTGAGTCAACCTTGGATGGATCAACATGAATCCCATCCTTGTTTACCACATGGTCTAGAAAGTGGACTTCGCGAAGTCAGAAGTCACATTTCGAAAACTTGGCATACAACTGCTCATTTCGAAGAAGTTCAAGCATAAGTTGCAGATGCTGCTCGTGTTCCTCCTGACTCTTAGAATAGATCAGGATATCGTCGATGAACACAATAACGAACTTATCCAGGTAAGGCTTACATACTCGGTTCATGAGATCCATGAAGACCGCTGGTGCATTCGTCAGTCCGAATGGCATAACCAGAAACTCGTAATGGCCGTAACGAGTTCTAAATGTTGTTTTGGAGACGGCTCATCTCGGACTCTCAGCTGATGGTATCCCGATCTCAAGTCAATCTTGGAGTAATAGCTCGACCCTTGCAACTGGTCGAACAAGTCGTTAATACGTGGAAGAGAATAACGATTCTTCACAGTCACCTTGTTAAGTTCGCGGTAGTCTATACACAAGCGGAAGGTACCGTCCTTCTTCTTTACAAATAGTACTGGAGCTCCCAAGGCGAAGAGCTAGGACGTATGAAACCCTTTCTCAAGAGTTCTTGAAATTGTTTAGATAGTTCTTCCAGTTCGGTTGGAGCTAATAGATAAGGTGCTTGGAGCTATGGGTGCTGCTCCTGGAGCTAGCTCGATCTGAAATTCGACCTGACGATGAGGCGGTAACCCAGGTAACTCCTCAGGAAACACTTGAGGAAAATCGCGTACCACTGGAACATCCTCTAACTTCTTCTCTTTCGTCGATGTATCTGTAACGAGTGCTAATATAGCTGCGTGGCCCCTAAACTCTTGTCATAAGCTAATTCTACAACATGTTTAGTGCTTAAGGGAGTTGGTGCACGTTTTAACATTGGCTAACTTTTAGAGACATATAACTGGTATCCGCACCCGAATCAAACAATACAGTAACATAAAGGTCGTCAAGAAGAAACTTACCCATAACTACGTTGGGATCATTCCTTGCGTCACCCTGACCTATCACGTTCACGCGGCCCCGGCGTCATTGTTTCCCTTGTTTGCCCCAATGCTATCCCCATGGTCGTCCCTGTCTCCATGGTTGTGGTTCTGAGTCTGGTCCTGGTTTATTTGCGAACAATGTCTCTTGTAGTAATCTTTAGCATCATACTGAAAACATTCTTTAAAACTCTGTGGTTGCTGCTGATTCTGTGGAGAATGAGGCGGTCGTTGCTGTTCTTGAGTTACAGGACGTGAGTTTCGACAATCCTTAGCTTCATGACCTATCTTGAGACACCTCTGACAACGACCCTTGTTGCACTGACCGCTGTGGTGCCTATTGCATCTGTTACACTTTGGATGATTTCCTCGATATCCACTCTGCCCACGACTACCAGAAAATTGCTGACTGGGACTCCGGTAGTCACCTATCTTTTGCTGCTGCGCCAGAGGCTGAACCGGAATTAATCCCTTGCTCAGGTTTTCCATCCCACTTGCGTTTGTTGTCACTAGAAGCACATGTAGTAGCAGCTTTAACACGTTTCGGTAGTTTGTTTTGTTCTACTGCCTGGTCTGTGAGACGATGAGCAAGCCGAGTGACTTGCTGGATAGTGCCAAGATTTGCTGCGGTCACATGACTCTGAATTTCGGGCACCAGACCCTTGAGATACAGCTCGATGCGTTTGGTGGGAAGGTCTACCATAGTGGGACAAAATGTGGCTAATTCATTTGATCTCTTCGTATAAGCCTCAATTTCAGACCCCACCATCTGTAAGCTGAGGAACTCCACCTCTAGTTCGTGGATGTCTTCCTGACTGCAAAACTCTTCCTTAATTAGGTCCTTGAACTCGTTCCAGGGGGTGGCATTAGCAGCTGCCAGTCCTAACATTTGAACCTGTGCTTCCCACCAGGTCAATGCAGTACCTTCGAGTGTTCCAGTAGCAAACTTTACTCTACGAGACTCAGGGCAATCACGCACCTCAAAGTCAGTTTCGAGCCTTTCGAACCAATGGAGGAGGCCTACAACTCCCTCAGTACCACTGAAGGTACTAGGTCGGCAATCCTTGAGATTTTTGAAGGTGCAAACAGGTGGCTGAGCGTGTTGACCTATTGCGCGAGAATAAAAGACAAGATTAAGCACGAGGGTTGGTTTGCGAAGGTAGGATCTAAACATTCTAAGGTGGGTTGATATGGCAGGTTATACCTCCTGCAGGGACAGCTGCGAGTGCCTCAGCAACTCGTTC
>JARYGA010033672.1:0-39477 GCA_030545235.1 Helianthus tuberosus
ACAAACCGGCCCTAATGGATGACAAATAAGTAAAACTGTATACAAGATTATGTTAATAATTGTCCCAAGTTATAAAAGATATTTTTTCCGAAGTGCATACAAATCAATTTTCATACTCTTTTCAAAATGAGTCAGTTAAGTTGTATTTACCAGTGTAAACTGACGTATTTTCCAAAAAGGCTAAGTGCAGGTACTATACGTAATAGGCTAGATACTCCAGGCATCAATAATCAAGTCTCGCAAGCTCTAGATGTCGAAGTCTGTTGAACAATTTTCCTTTTTATTTTGATCCGCCTGTGGATATGTTTCAACTATTTTGTGATACTTAATATTACAATTTATTCAGTTGAAATGAATCTATCTTTTGCTTCCGCTGTGCATTTAAATTTGTGTTGTTTGACTATGATGATATCAACTACGTCACGATACTTCCCACCGGGCCCACCGGTGATACGTGGAAATATCGGGGTGTGACAACAACCGAGGACCATCCTTCTTTTAGAGCAAAACTTTCTCGAAGATGACACCTTCTGATAAAAGAATACCTGAGACAACCATACTTTGATTTCAAGACTGAATATGACACCTTCTGATAAAAGAATACTAGTGAAGATTTCTCGAAGACAATTCCCACTTTCACTGTGTTTTGCTATGACAATAAATAAAAGTCAATGACAATCATTGGAGCGTGTTGGTTTGCATCTTCCACGTCCAGTGTTTAGTCATGGCCAGCTCTATGTTGCTGTGTCTAGGGTAAAAAGTAGGAAGAGGTTGAAAGTTTTGATTTGTGATAAAGAGAAACGAGTCTGTACAACCACTACTAATGTGGTTTACAAAGAAGTTTTACAAAATCTATGATGATACTAAACATCTGTCAACCTGGCAACGTCTGTTGGGTATAATGGAGGAACTGTTGTTAGGAAATGTTTGTTGGAAAGCAATACAACTTTTTGAAAGCATCTGATACTTGCTCTACATTAAGCCTATCCTGAGAACACATGCTGCGAAAACTGTTTATATCTGGCGTTGTAGTAACAAGTTTGCAGGTCTCATTTTTAATGAGAGTACTAAATTCTTTGTTAATAACATAATTCTCTTAACATCTGTTTACTAACCTTTGTAATTTCTGTTGATTGACCTTTTTAACATGGCTTGACTAACATCTGATACTTACTATCTATCAATCTGGCAAGCTCTGTTGGAGATAATGGATGACAGTTTTTAGGAAAGTCTGTTGGAAAGCAACAGAGGTTTTTAACAGTTAATAGACAACAGTTGTTTGGTTATCAACATAATGGAATTCCTGTTGAATAAACCTATTGACCATTAGTTTATATCAATTTTGTAAGTGTGCACTAATTATTTTTTTACTTTCTATCAATATGTGTTATGCATGGTTTTCTAAGAAACCACCCGTGTTTGCATACGGGTCTTACCGCTAGTACAATATAAAAAGACACTATTACCCCTAATCTATCCAAATTAGTCAAAAAAAATAAAACATAATTTATATTTTAAGCCCGTTTTGATCTGAACCATTAACTACAAGATCTAAGGGCTTAAAACACTTCTTACACTTCTCACAAAACCACCCCTTTTTACACTAACCACACCAATACTAATTAATTACTTATTTATTAGGTATAAATTTATATATAATACCAGTAGTTTAAGGGCACACGGGGCAGAAGCATGTATAACGAGTGATGGCAAAGTATAACGCGTGCTATTTTATTTTTCTCACCCCCACAACAAAGTATAACGCGTTATTTTATCACGGAAAGCAATTTTCGTTATTTTTTTAACGCGTGATGGTGTTTAATTGTGAGTGTAATTGTTGGTTGGGGGGAAATTGTTGGGTGTGGTGGTGAGTGATGAGTTCTAAGATCCAAGTAAAGCCATCTACATACTCTCCATAACATGCGTAAGTGCTAAGATCCAATGTTTATTGTTGATTCAAGGATATATATGAGTTCTAAGCTTAGGTGTTTTTTTTTTCTGCAAAAAATGAAAATTGTGTTGTAACTTAGGTGAGTTATTGGGTCTTTATTGAAATGTGATATTGGGTTGAGGTTACTAGATATGATTGATTATTATATTATTTAATACTTAAGCGTTGGAACCAATGTTAATTGGAAAAATGTTTACAAGCCCATGCGCGCGGTTATCCCCAACCCCCTTGGGCAGGGCCCTTTTCGTACCCCTCTCTCGCCCCACTGTATTACGGTGGGGCGAGAGAGCCCCCCGCTGCTGATGTGGCCATCGCTCACGACCTCTAACACATACTCTTAATATTTTGGCGAGTATGCATATATAGATTATTATCGTAACCATAGTATGTATCAACATACAATGTAAGGCATCAGCATACCATAGCGGCATATCCATAGAAGATTAAATACATCATAAAATCATTTCAGTTATAAGAATTATAGCTAAGCTTCCTTCCTTTCAATCCTGCTCCTGTATGACCTCTTCTTGCAAATTCAAAGCATATGGAACAGTCTCTTGGTATGCAACTTCTGTTTTACTGTTGCACCAAATTGGCAATAAGAATACTTGCAAAACAAAAAAAAAATAACAATCAAATATTAACTGAAAAAATAAAAAGAAAATCGAACTAGTATAACAACGTTACCTGAGTATATGCGCTAAAACATATATTTCAATGGTTCGACGTCCCAATTCAGTGAGGCATTTTTCATCATTCTCGATAGAAAACTCACCTGCGTCGACTCGCCATACTAGCACGACAAAACAGACCATGAGACTATTGACTAGACTATGACTCACCATTTTAGCAAAGTTTACAACCTTTGGAGCCAATGGTTCAATGGCTTCCCTCTCAAGCAGTAACAATAAATCATCAACCAGAACGAACGAGCCTTCCTCCATACGGACTATGGGCATTGATGGTTCTTTAAGGGCTGTTAGTCCCATGCATAAGGACTCCATCATCAAAGTTGAAGTCACCTCTTTTTCTATAAAGAAATGCTTTACAACTTTTGGTAATATTGAATCCGATTTCTCCCGTGACATGTTGTCTCGGGATTTTTGATTGATGCCCGACCAGAATCTACAGAAGCTGAAACATGGAATCTAAGTTTAAAGTCACGACCCCATGAATTTTTTTTCCTAAATATGTTTTTTCCCGAACGATAGCATTATAAAACTATGCTAGAAAGGAAATGGGTCAGATGGGTGAAAGTGTGAAACGTCGTCCAAAGTGTTCTCAACGGTAGCACTATATAACATGCTTATTGCATCCTAGATTACCGTTTTCAAGAAGTTAGTTTTATAATCATATTTTATATGTTAATTCTGTTGTTTAAAAATTCCTAAAAACGTGTTTTTGGAGTCGACGCATCTTGTACCAAAAATTGCTATGTTTTGAATAGTTACCCAACCCGTGTGGCCCGCTCATTTTGCTACCTCCAAATATCCAACTAGGAATCACATACCTTGATCATCTAACCTTATCTTCTGTCAACTTTCCAAATGTTCCTCTATTCTGTTTCATCAAGCGGCCACATATATCCTCTATATTTGAAAAATACACCCTTAGAAGTTCTCTTCTATATTGATGATCAAGGCATCGGAATGGGCGATCTCTTCTCTTCCTACAAATCAATTAGCACATGTTAGCAGTTTGTGACGAGCTAAATGTTTGGAGATTTTATCTACCCAGAAACATGCTTGAACACATGAGTTCCTGAAGTGTCTACACCATTAATTATCGTATCACACTGTGTCCATGGCATGGCGAACAGGTGAAGCCAATAATCCATAAACATAAGCATGACAAAATGAGTCCATGACAATTTGCTATCATACATCTTAATTATTTTTGTTAAAAAAGGAGCATCATGCAAAAAAGATAATATCTCCATAGCCTAAGAAATAAGAATCAGACCTGATAACTTGGACTTGCGCTTTTATAACGAGGGTGTCATAATCAACATACCCATCCGACAATCTCGATAACTCCATATATTTTTTCCACCCCCAATCGTGGTCCTTCTTCCAGAAACGATGTGATGTGTCTGCATATATACATTTAGTATATCACAATATTTTAGTGGTGATTGATAAGTGATAACAACAACAAAAGATGAAAAAAGAACCATAATATTTTGATTTCTTGGGGTCTTTATTCACCAAAGATATTGTGAATTGTGCAAAATGACACCATTCTGCATTGAAAGAAAAACATCGGAAATTATTTCAAGATTTCCATGGTTGGGATAATGAAAGATAAAGAAAAAAGACCATTGTTTGACCATACCGCTAGGAACCTTTTCATGGTCAGCAACACAAAGAAATATTGATAAATGATCAGATACATCACACCCTTTTGGGAAGATGAGGAGGTACCTAAAAGCCATTGCAAGATGATGCTTATATACATTATTAAACAACAGATGTATATATATTTAACGGAACTCACAAATCTAAACGAGAAAAGCATACCATTTGTATCCGCCAATCTCAAAAGTGTTACTACGAAGTTCTCTCTTGTTAATTAGTGAAAACATGGTTATCGTCCACTCATGCATTCCATATAGTTCAGAAGGTTCTCATCCTGCATACTCAAACACGATCTAAATCATTGCCATTTTGTATGATATGCTAACTTTTTACTATAAAACTGAAGATCAAATATAATCAAGTCCATCCGAAGAAAATCGGTTTCGGACCGGTATCGTTTATTTATTTACTTTAGTTAGTAATGGGTCAAAACAGTTTATTGTTTATGTTTATGTATTTGGGCCGGAGGCCATGTCTAGTGGGTCGAACAGAATGTTAAGTCCAGTTAGGTTATGTTATGTTAGAAAACAAGTGGGTTGGGCCGAAGTGAGCGAACCGGTGTGTCTCGCATAACTGCATGAGCGGTTATGATGGAAACGTCACCTCTCTTTGTCAAGCGTTGTGACTGTTCAAAACATACCCTTTCGCTGCATATATATATTCGGCTGCAAACCCTTGTTCCAGTACGTTGTTCTAATCAAGTTCTGTATTTTACAAAGTTATTGTTATTCAAGTTCGTTTACGGTTAGTGTTATTATCATTCTGCAAGTTCTGTTAGTTTGATTCATGATGAAGTATTGCAATGGTTGTTGTTTGTTTGAGAATGATTGTGTATGCGGTCACAACTCGATCCGTTCCGACTGGTCCTGGGTTTCCGATGACGATGATACCAACAAAAACTTGATATGTAACATCTGACCCTTTATACCAACCAATATTGTGCATTTTACCCGTAATAAGCTTATAGGTTTATTTCAAAATAAGTATGCTTAACTGTGTTAAACTGTGAAGTTCTCTTATCCACATGTATGATGTAACACACCCAAAACACATTGGTGGTATTTCAAAACAAGTATGCTTAACATTATGAGTTTACGAATTTATCTCAAAGCAAGTACGCTTAACTGTATATTCGTCTCTCTTCCATAGGCAACACACCCAAAACGCATTGGTGGTATTTAGGCTATGCATTTCCTATATACCCAACATCTCTCGTGTATCGGCTGTGGGATTTGCCTAGGGTGTTAGCATGAACTTTCTACTTATAACATGCTTCAAGGAACTTGTGTAACATATAATAATTGTCACAGCCAATGATATAAAGGAAGATACATACCACAATTCACAATTGTTATCTGTTCCAAAAGAAGGGGACAACATAGAAGCAACTCCTTTCGATATTCCCTCTATTGATCTGCTAACCTTGGATTCGTCGCTTGAACTTTCCGCCTTTTTATCACTCTTGAATTAAATCATAAGTTTAGAATTCAATAAGATATACTCTTCCATCAGAAAAATTTATAAGATCTTCAATAAACCCAATAGAGATCATTTAGATATATGTTGTGGAATCATTTACAATTTATACCACACACGGGATTAAAACAAAATAGAACTCTTACCTCAATCGATGCTTAAACTTGAACCCAACCGGAACACCAAATCCTTAGTGGGGTTATAAAAAACTATTTGAGCCTTTGGAACCAACGTTGGAGTTTGGCATTATATACCCTACTTAATCATCTTCGGTTATTTCGGTTGACAATTTCTTTCTTAACTAACGCTTGGCAGCGGTAATGGTTAGGTTCTTTAGAGTACCAATACGATTATATTGATTATAGTAGAAAAATAGGTTTCGTTTTGAAATAAATGTAAACGTTATAATTTTGTATCGCCAAGTCTTCTGATGTTTCTGTAGTGAGTTTCGTATTAAGCTGGAACGTGTAAAAGCAACATAACTCGTGCATCCGAAACCTAAGGTGCGACAACATAATGAACATAAACGAATATTCTATCGAACGAATCATGAAAGGTTCCCTGAATGTTTCATCAGTTTATTTGACATTTTTATTTTAATTTTGTATTTGACATCATAAATACTAATGTTCCCATTAAGTAAAAACTGATTTTGAATGAATCCTGGCCATCTGATCAGGCATTTCAATTACATATTTAAATTTGTATCTTTCTGTTGTGTTTCAGCCTTCAATGATGCAAAAATATACATGAACATGATTAAAACACCTGATCATCGGTTAAATTATAATTTTGAAATAATTAAATTGTTAGTGATAATACCGGCAATACCGGCTTAAATACTTGATTATCAGTCGGATTAGTGGCCCAAAAGCATTAGTTAGATGGTATTTTTAGTCCCCCCATTATTAGCAGCCTCTTTTGTTTAGAATGCAAAGAAAAAAACATGTAATTATACCATTAATATGCGTTATTTATATCTTTCCGTTTGTTTCTTTCCCATTTCACCTGTAGAATATAAAGTTCAAAATATACATATAATGACCAAAATCCAAAGATAAGATAGTTACGAAAACCGCATGAAACCAGATTAAATATGATCTATTATTGTTCATATCATCATCATCATCAAAAATCTAATGTTTTTTCTTTGATTTCTTTTCTTTCTCAGATGTACGCTTCGCTTTCTGTTCACTTTCAGCCATCCATGCTTCCTCTTCACGAATAAGTTCTTCTTGCCTCTTTAACGATTGCGCTTCCTCGTATGCTCCTTCTATCTTACTGCAGTATTAAACCAGTAGTAAATATACTAATAATAATAATATTAGAGGAGATTACACCCACAAGAAAATAACAAGTTTAACATGATCAAATACTAGTTTTTAAAATGCATGATAAAAAAATAATAGTCTAATTATTATGTATTTAGACTAACCTGAAAATATTGGCTAGAACAAAGATTTCGATGAGCCTACGTCCCAATTCAGTGAGACGCCTTTCATCTCTCTCGCAAGACTCACCGAAAACATCCTACCACAGTAAAAAAAAACTTGAGATAATCAATAATAATTACAATGGGTAAGATCAAGTATGTTCGGGTTAAAACAGGTCATTTTAAATATGGGTCACGATGGGTTGACACTTAAGCCACAAACATTTTTTGTCAGATTTCTTATTTTTGACATAAACGTGTTAACACGAATAGAACATCAAGATTATTACAAAAATAATATAATCTTTGAACATAAAACCATTCACAAGGTTGTATGAGCTAAAAATGCATTGGGAATTCATATTTTAGCTGAACTTTATGAATTGACCCATTTGAGATAAAACATAATAGAGTACAACCTGAACCATTCATAGCTTTTAGTTGAGTCTATGGTAGGGGTGAGCATTTGGTATTGGGTACCGGTACCGAATACTCGTACCGAATTATTTTCGTTACCAATTCGGTACCCACTTTTTGACGTTTTCGGTACCGGTACTTTCGGTATTTTACCGAATTTTACCTTTAAATACTGATACTGTACCTAACGTTTTCGGTACCAGTACCCATATTTGGTAACTGGTACTGGTACCGAGCTCATCCTAGTCTATGACACAATGATGCTAACCTTGGTAGCGTTTTGAGGAACGTGTTTTGGGGGCGAAGGTTGTTCAATGGCAGCCCTCTCAAGCAGTAGTAATACATCATCAACCAGAACAAATGTGTCACCTTCCATCTGGACAAAGTGCGTTATCGCCACTTCTTCGACGTCACATTTTCCTTTTCCTTTATAATTTTTGGTCTCATCTTCAAGAGCCTTTAATCCACTATGTAATGAGTCCATTACCAAAGTTGATGTCACTTCCTTATCTATAAAAAATTGCTTCACAATTGTTTTCAATATTGAGTCAGATTTCTCCCTTGACATTCGACGTCTAGAATTTATACCAATTCCCGACCAGAAATTACAGAAGCTGAAACGTATGCAAAAATAATGTTACGTAAAAGGAAACAAATAGGCGGTCGCAAGTTGCCCAAAGTGTTAATGCATAAAACCTCCTAAAGCAATTCTATTCGAAATATTATTACTGAAATCTTATGTAATCAAGCTGAAATTAACTAAAAAATGTAGCAAACTGAATACCTTGACCATCTAGCTTTATCTTTTATCAACTTCCTAAGCCTTCCTTTTATCTGTTCCACATAGCGTCTACATATTTGTTCCACATTTGTCAAATATACCCTTACAAGTTCTCTCCTATACTGATGGTCAAGGCAACGAAAAGGACGATCCACTCTCTCCCTATAAAACCATTTAGCACATGTTAGTATTTTTATCATAAATGTTAGAAAGCTTGAGAATGAAGAAGCTAGAAACCTGATAACTTGGACTTGAACTTTAAATATGATCGTGTCGGCTTGAATAAAGCCGTCTACCATTTTGGATTCCATGAACTTTTTCCATCCCCAGTCATGCTCTTTCTTCCAGAAGCGATGTAACGTATCTGCAAACGTACGTTTAATCAAACACAACAACAATGATGACAACAATAATCACAAGGAAAAAAAACCAACCAGAATATTTCGTTTTCTTGGGGTCTATATTCACCACAGCTATAGTGAATTGAGCAAAATGACTCCATCCTGGAAGAAGCTTGTCGTGATGCGCGACGCAGAGAAATAATGACAGAAAATTGCACACATCACACCCCTGAGGGTAGATCAGGATGTACCTACAAGACATAGAAGAAAGTTTAAATAAAGATGGAATGCGCGGTTAATTGTGTCCTAAAATGCCCATGATATGCGCATATAATAGGATACCATCAGCATGCCGAACAAAAGATAACAAATATCGCAACAGATAAAAGACGGACAAAAAAAGTAAAACATACCATTTGTAGCCGCCAACCTCAAACGCATTGCTACGAATTTCTCTCTTGTTAAGTTGTGAGAATCTTTCTATTTTCCATGTATACTTGCCATATAAGTTAGCCGGTTTTATCCCTGTATGTTAATATAGGGGTGTTTAGAATTCGATTCGGATTCGGAAAATTCGAAATTCGACTCGATTCGAATTCGATTAAAAAGGTTCGAATTAGAGTTGATTCGTATTCGAGTCCAGTAATCGAATACGAATTTATGTTTTTCAATTCGATTCGAAATTCGAATTCTATATATATATTTTAATATATGTATATACACACACATATAACTTCTAAACTTGGCCAAAGTATGAACTACCTCCATAAGTGATAAGTTTATTATTCATGACATTACCAAATCTACTGACAAATAGCCCATACTACTTATTTCTAAAATTTTTCTAACTTAAATCGCTACCAGTAACCAACCTATCTTCTAATTTTTGGTGTTTTGACATATTGATAGTTAATTAATTTTGCAGATTATTATATTTTATGTTAAATATAATTAGTTTGTAGTACTTTTAAGAAATGAAAGTAAAATAATTTATTGTTTAGGGTGAATTTGAATTAAATCGAATTTATTCGAATTCGGTTTGAATTCGAGTTTCAAAATACTAGTCAAATCGAATCGAATACGAATTCAGGTAAAAAATATAATAATTCGAAAAATTCAATTCGAATAATTCGAAAATTCGTTATTCGATTCAATGAATACCCATACGTTAATAATATCAGTATGATAAAGAACAAGTAAACATTTTTGTAGCTTGTCACTCGAAAAACATTCAAGAAGGTATGTAAAATGTATTCAATTCACTCAAATATTGTGAAGGCATCCTATTATAAAGGGAGCAAAAGGAATACAAGAAAGATGGCAACTTGTATAATGGTGAACTCACATAAGGGACCACATAACATACTAACAAATCAAAGGAAAAAATGACTATAC
Source organism: Helianthus tuberosus (assembly GCA_030545235.1). Taxonomy (NCBI): domain Eukaryota; kingdom Viridiplantae; phylum Streptophyta; class Magnoliopsida; order Asterales; family Asteraceae; genus Helianthus; species Helianthus tuberosus. The sequence continues at coordinate 10,151 of JARYGA010033672.1, forward strand.
TACCCCTGCATACTATAAAAGTTACTTCAACAGTTCAACACACATGAACTAAATTCCTTTCAAAGATTCCAACTTTTTATACATCTGTAAACTATACCTTTAACTCTAGATTGAAAGTACAAATAAAACTAAAAAGAGGCATACCACAATCGTCGTCATCATCAATGTCCCAGTACAGCGGCGAAGTTGAAGTAGTTCCATTCGCCATTTTCCCACTTCACAGCTCCCTAAACACAATTCCGGTTTCGCTTAGATCCGACATTTCAACAACAAACAATAATCATCAAACTCAGCCATCAGAACATCAGATCATGACATTAATGATGCCATAAAATTTCAAACAAAAAAGTTGACAACAATTCAAATCTTCCGTTACCACATATCATAGTTATTAGTTAGATTATTATACGTCAATACCTAAAAATTCAAACAGCAAAATCTATAATTTAACTTGTAGTTTTAGTGTATAACATGCAAAAACTGAAATAAAATAACAGTCCTCACATTCACTTAGAAAGTTATAGTGGCCAAAATAGGATTTCTGAAACTTTGATTGCTCAAAATTATACATTTAAAGACAAACATTGATGAACATTCAATAAGATTTTTTTTTAATTTTCGTTTTCACCCCTTATAATATATATATAGGGGAAGCTTACGATATTAAATCACGCATGTTATAAAAATCAAACCTAATCACGTATGAACAAAAACACAATATCATGCATGAACAAAATCAGAAATCACGCATAGGTAAACCCTAATCATGCATGTTATAAAAATAATTACTCACATTATAATTTTCTTGCGTATTCATAGCACGTTAAGGAATATATTGTATTTTACACTTTCACTGTATATACATTGTATGCTTTTAACTCGTTTAATTTTTTTATAGTTTGATTTTTCCTCCATAATTGTGTTAGTTAACTTTAAAAAAAAATGCCTTCATCTTCTTCGCCGACCAGTTCCACAATAACACTTTTAAACTCATTTACATTCAAACTAATGACTCAAATACATATGAAAATCAATCTAATGTCTTATTGTTTTATGCTTCTATTTGTACAATAATGATCACTAGTTGAGATTTTTAAAGAATGGTTAGAAATAATCAAACCGATCGACTCATAGAAGAAACTAAAGGCTAGCAGATCATATTACCTTAATTCTCTGCAAATTGAAAGAACTGGAACTATCAACTTCGAACCCTAGCCGTCATTACGTGATACGTCAACTAATTAGGGTTTATGTTTATGACACTGAACGAATTAATAAGAAATTTATACACTCATGGCTAGATGTAATCAAACAAACCGAGTTGCCCTTGATGTTTCTTGTGTTTGATTTTCACCACACAAACTAATTAAAGAGTAAATTACATCTTCCTATACTAATAAATGAAATTTTTTTGTTTAGTTTGGTATCAAATAGATTTTACGAAACTTAAAATAAAATTAACTAATATTATTTATCATTTATACATTTACGGAGTTTTAAATAAAAGGTTAAATTTATTGAGACTTCGTTAACAAATTTTGCAACAACAGAATAATCTATTTTTATCACGAAAACCAAACTTTGTGTTAATATATTAAATATTTTTATTTTCACTATACAAAATTACATTTACTCGACCCATGTAATACATAAGGTTTTTTAAGATATAACTTTTTATTATTTGATGTATAAAATTAGATTTATTCAATTCGTACAATACACGAGGTTTTTTAAGGATATATATATATATATATATATATTATTTAGTACAGAAAATTACATTTATTCAAACCGTGTAATACACATATTTTTAAAGATGTAATTTTTTATTATTTGGTATATAAAATTACATTTATTCAACTCGTGTAATAAATGTGGTTTTTAAAGATATATTGTTTTATTATTTAGTATATAAAATATAACTTTTTATTATTTGATGTATAAAATTAGATTTATTCAATTCGTACAATACACATGGGTTTTTAAGGATATATATATATATATATGAGTGGGGATATATTATGTATTATGATATTATATAAATTAATAACATGTGAGAAACATTTTCTATACTAATAAACAAAAATCCTTTTTGGACATGTGTTATTCTCTGGTAATTTCTCACCCTTAATTTTTATTTATCTCTTTTATTAAATAATAATAGTATTAAAAGTCAATTTAACTAAATCTATTTATCTCTTTTGTTTAATTGATTTCTTTTTTAACTCTAAAGTTTCAATCTTTGGCAATTTAAGTCTAAAGTTTCGATCTTTAGTATTTTAACCCCTTTGATTAATTTGATTTTCCACTCCTAATTCAAAAGTTTTCATCTTTTGCAATTTAACTCCTTTAATTTTTTTTTTTACTTTCAATCCAAAGCTTTTCGTCTTTTGCAATTTAATATCAACATTTTTTTACTTTCAACTTTAGCCTCTTATATATTTTTCATCTTTCATAAGTTCTTCGTTTAACGTGTCGTTCTAAATTTCCGACTTAACACGCCGCAACGTGCGTCTGGGGTTCAATGTTTTTCATCTATTTTTTTCCTGTTAGACATATCCGTCGCAACGCGTTTATTTTTCCCCGTTTTATAGGTCTGTCGCAACGTGCGAGTCAGAAATCAACTTAGTTATTTTTTTCTCGGTTTTACATACAGGCTCGTGGTCATGTGAGAAACATTTGCCTTTCATCTAACATGATATATAACTATTGAATCCCTGCCGTATTGCGGCGGGTGGTATGTTTTTTTGTCAGCTGACTTATTCGAGACGTAAGAGAGGTTAATGGGTTGACCCGGTCTAACACAAAAGGGAAAACACTTGTTTGTGTACATATCTTGCACCAGTTTGGTAAATGACAAATATGAAAACACCAACCACTACTTTGTAATTCAAACATGCATGCAATCAACAAACATTTAAAGTTGCAAGTTTTCTGCAGCAGGTATATGTGTTATTTATATTTAATCTTAGGCTACTTTTTTTAATTTTGTATTTGTGGTCTTGCTAACAGAAAAGTAATAACCAGACTAATGAAGTTGCAGCCTACTAAGGAGTGGCGAAGCTTTATATTTCCGACCGGGAGGCGGAAGTCACCAGGTCTAAAAATTTCTATAAACCGGGGGGTCGAAAACGTATATACCCAAAAAGTTCTATACGAAAACTAAATACTCTCCACTACTAAGCGAAAAGTACGGAGGGTCGGCCGCCCCTTAAAAGCTTCGCCCATGGCTAAAGCTAAAGAGGGATTATAATGGTGTTTAGACTTTAAGCTATTTGAAATACCGAACATACTATTTTAATAATGAATCAGTACTGAAACCATTTTTTTAATACTAAATCAGTGCTGAAACCATGAAATCGTGGGCATATTAAAAGAAACTTTCACATAAAATAAAAGCACATACATCAGATTTAGGTCCATCATTTCGATTCTCATATTACTAACTGAAAGTAAGTAATGAATATCCAATAATAGCATTCCGAAATTCAGATCACTAACTGAAGAATTTTATCAGTAAAGTAACAAAAAATCGGGCAAGGATTGGAGCAAGATAATGACTAACCAAAAATCGGGGAAAAACTGGAGCAAGAATGGTTCCTGTGTTCAAATCGGAAGGTTGATGTAGCACGATGCGGGAGGCAACCCAGATCCGGTCAAAATCGACTGATGTGGAGCGACATACACCGGTGTTATCTGCGTTCTCTCTTTGAATTTAGCTGTAGCAAACCCTATTTACCAAGGGTGTCAAAGCTGAAGATGAAAAGTGAACAGGGCAACAACGATAAATGACGAAATTAACCTCGGTACTGTAGCAAACCTATGTTATCATTTGATATATATAATGGAGCAAGAATCAACGGGTTCTTGTGTTCAAATCGGAAGGTTGATGTAGCACCATCCAAGAGCCAGCCCAGATCCGGTCAAAATCGAGTGATGTGGTGTGACATACACCGGTGTCCTCAGTAAACTAACCAAAAAACGGGGAAGAGCTCATGTGTGTTAAGAGGCGAGTGACAATGGTACCAACATATAAAAAAGCTAAAGCATAACGTACAACCAAGTAATGCGGGTTAGAAACAATAAGATATTCAAAAATATACGTTTCTATGTTTCTAAGTAATTGGAGGAGATCATGGTGTAGCTTCAGTTTTTTGAATTTTCCATTGTAATCTTGATTGGGGTCTTTCTTATCCTTTGTTTCTAGCCTGTTGCTAGATGTTCTATTCATAAATTGTGTTTACTGTTGTTTGAAAAAAATCTATAGTAACAAATATGATAAAACTGGTTTTTTATTATCATCAAATGTAATTCTTTATTAAAACTGTTGTATCGAAAAACAGAGCAATTGAGCCTCAATTTCATGCAACAAATCCAAAGAAGGTCAAACTAACTCCCTAATGAACAATGAAACTGATCGATAACCTAACAATAACGAAGTTCATGATTCCCTAAAAGGAAAACCAAATTAGGTTTACAATTTTACTGAAACGTTAATCAAAGATAGTTTGAATTTCAAGTCTATGGACGAATTAAAGTTTAACAACATAATATACCTCATATTGAAACAACCAAAAAACATGTAGTTGAGAAAATCGTTGAACAGAGGCCGACAAAAAAAAGTAACCTGGTTCGGAATCGGCCGATTCAAGCAATGATGGTCAGTACGGCGGAGACGAAGCGGAAAGACGGTCAGTAGAGAGGCGGTGCCGCGGCGTTAGGTTAATCTGGTCTGAATGTAGGGAAAGGAGGAATGAGCAGAATAACAAAAGCGTGGTTGAAGTTATTGTACTTAGTTTGAAATTACAAAAACACGCTGTAACACTGTAGCAAACATATGTTATGAATTGATATATATAATAATTATTATTATTATTATTAATTTATATGTTTTTTATTTTTTTATATTTAAAAGTTACAAGATCACATTAATTTATTTATTTTTTCTTTTTAGAACAACTTTTACAAAATTCTGAGTACAGTACACTAATAAATGAAAATCTTTTTGTACACGTGTCGCTCTCTGGTGCCTCCTCACTTTTAATAATAAAATTTAATTAATAATTATCTACAACTAATATAAATGTATATACGTAGAGATAAACATATAAATTCAAATTTAATTAATAATTATCTACGACTAATATAAATGTATCAAATAATATAATAGAATATAGTATAATATCTAACTATTAATAAAAGATTCCAAATAAATATATATTATGTATTATGATATTATGATATTATATAAATTAATAATTTAAACGAATGTGGGGAAATCAAGATAATGTATGTAAGTAAATTTAGAGTAGGAAATTTATTTGTGTGGTTTATTATAATTATTATTATTATTAATTTATATGTTTTTAATTTTTTTTTATATTTAAAAGTTCCAAGATCACATTAATTTATTTATTTTTTCTTTTTAGAACAACTTTTACAAAATTCTGAGTACAGTGTTGCAACGTATTTATTTTAATCTATGTTCAATATAAGTTTTATTAAAAATTTTACTGTTAATTACACAATACACGGGTTATAAACTTGTGTATTACACGTGTTTGAGGATTAAAATTACATAATAATTTAATAATGTATGCACAAATTTACATAACTAAATTATTTTCAACCATGCAACTTGAGGGGCAATGGAGGTAGCAAATCATGGAACTTTATTTCTGGTCGTAACTTCAACTAAATCTTAATAAATGGTCAATGCAATTTCATAATTAACCACTTTGATGTTATGGTTTTTATATCTGAGAAAAAATAAAATATATATACTTATAAAAAGTTACAACAATATATAAAAGTTATATATAACGAAAATATAACTAGAATCAAATCAAATCAAGTCATAACAAGCCAAGCTATGTAAAAAAAAGAGTAGTAGTAGCATAAATCTACATTAGCTTAACAACTCCATAATAGATTGGAGAGTAAGATAAGAACATAATTGTTTTATCATGGACGACTTATTAAAAATGATTAGATATATTTATAAGAATGTTTCATGAGCTAAAAAATTAGAAACGTGCAAAACATTTTAGAAAGGCCAATAAAATCACATAATTAAAGAAATGAAATGGTTACCATAGTAAATATGGTATGGTTAAAGATGGTATGGTTATCATATATTTACGATATTTCATTAAAAAAGGTAAATATGACACCTATCTCGGTCGTGTATTATTAAGTTATATAATTTCTATCCTCAAACCCGTGTAATACACGGGTCTATAATCTAGTAACCTTATATAAATAAATGTTTTATAAAGTAGGAAATTATAACTTAACCTATGTTAATGTTACTAATTTTTTACCCATTTGTGATAAATGAATCACTAATTATGAAAATATTTTATTTGTTATATATAAACCGTTAACTTGCATCGTAATTTTATAATAATCAATTATAATTTTTTTTTTAAAAACAACTATTCATTTCATTACACATAAAAGTACCAAACCAACAAATTACAAACAAATAGCAGGTAAACGGGCAACAAGCTGTGTCGCAACCCCTTTTTGAATTGCAAAACCGATCCTACCAAAGACGAAGTGACTCTTAATGGTCAAGAAATTACTATTCGCGACCCGTTGGACCATGTTCAGGGTAACCATGAATCTCACGTTCTCATTTAATATCAAAGTGAAAACATTATTCATCTAGTACTAAGGCCGTCGGCTGATCGATAGACTATGTCTTGAGTGAATTAGTTCTGTAGTTATATATGTAGTTACGTATATCTTTTATGTGTCTTAAGCCGTTTTATGATATGACAATACTGATGTTATGAGTTAAAGGTCAACATGGTGATATAGGGATGGGCTTTTTTCCCAAATACTCGTACCGTACCCATATCGATTTTAGGTATTTGGTACATGTATCAGTACCCAGTTGTATTGATTTTGGTATTCAGTACTTTCGGTATTGATACGGACGGGTACAGGTAAAAACGGGTACCGGTACCGAATTTTATGTAGACCTTTGAAAGTTTTTTTTGTATTATGTTTTATTTCGTATTATGGTATTTATAGTACTCGTATTGATTTTACCTATATGGTACCCGTATCGTATTGGTACTCGTACCAATTTTACCTATTTATTACTCGTCCAAGTGCTAAAAAACTAAATAAAAAATGGTACCAAAGCAGGTACTGTACTGAAAATACCCGTACCCGTACCGTACCTATATATTTGGTACGGTATTTGTTATCCAGTTTTGTTCAAATTCGGTACCAGTATTTTCGGTAACGGTACGAGTATGGATACAGGTACTGTACCAATCCCATCCCTACGGTGATATGGTGTTTTGTGGGTGCATAAAAATCATGATATTTATAATGGGTTGGTTGGTAGTGGGACATGAGTTATGAGTGTATTTTTTTTATCTTATACATATATACACTTGATGGAAAACATTTTCTTTCTAAACATATAATCATTTTAAAAAACAAATAATATGCCAATCATTAAAAAAAAACAGATATGAAATATGCCAATCATTAAAAAAAAAACAAATATGAAATATGCCCTTGTTAGTCCTAAAGCTAAATATTATAAATGTTCATCTTATTGAGAGTTAATAAGGATGCATCATCAAAATGAAGTCTATCCAGTTTTTCTTTTTTGTTGAAGTGTGGGGATTCAGAGAATAAATATAGATTTTGTGTCAACACTCAACAAGTTAATTTCATGTTAGATTCTTCAATTGCTATTAACAAGTTAATTTCATGGTTCAAGCTATTATTCTCACTACATGTTGGTATATCTGGAAATTGAGAAATGATCTAATTTTCAACCGGGTCAATACTTTTATAACCAAGACCTTGGGAGATATCAAGTCATTTACTTTCCTTTGGGCGAGGAACCGATCCCAGAAAAAAGACCTGGAAGGTTAGCTTGGAGCTCATTATATATTCTTATGTTCCCATTAAAGTCAACTATTTTTTACAGTGATGCTGACAATTCAAAGTCTCTAACTTTAGATCCTGACCCTTTAAAATCAATTTGTTCTTCTAGAAGCAGTAGTTATTACGACGGTTCCAACGTAGCTAGCAATAGTTTCTACTCGCCCATCTCTAGTTCACCGTTGGTAGACCCACGTAAGCCTTTATTTTCTCTTCGCATTTTCAAATTTTTGTCATTGATGATACTCGATCCTTTCTTCTCTCTCCCGTAGTAGCGGCGCAACTTGTTGTCCGACTACCTGCCATTGCTTTGTAATTGCCCTTTTTCGTGTGGAATGATATTGACAAATTTTCAAAAAAAAATTTGAATCCAATGTTTTTTTTTTCATCAATGATACTTTTTGCTTGTGTATCGATACTTTTTGCTTGTGTATTCAAAACAGTTTTGGGATTTCCCTTAAACTAATGAGTTTTTTTGATTTTTTGATCAATTTTATGGTTATTTACAATTTATAGGGTTTTAATTTTGAGTTCAGTGTTATCAATTCGCCTTTAATCAGATGTCCGCCACAACCGTTACTGTAGGGTCGTCGTTCATAATCATCGCCAATTACTCAAAAATTGTCCATCCTTAATCATTACCACTAACCATCATCCATTACACTTTACAGGTAATCGAGGTCATAGTTTAGTGTCTTCTTATGGTCTGTATTATCGACATGTGCACAAATGTAAGTTTGATTTTATTAGGCCACTTGCCCACCATTCCAACCATCAGCAGCTCAACATATTGTTACTAGTTTTATACCCGTCCTAATAGTATAATGAACACCATATGGATATATAATGTGAATACTTTCCGTATTGAGAAAAAAAAGAGGGTCAAATTTCTCAAATTATCCCGTCATAAAATAACAACTAGCGATAAAAAGCTACAGTTCCTTGAAGAACTTGAATCACTAAACTCTACATTAATGTTTATAAAATGAAAATGATAATACATAACTTTTAGTTTTTTCGCAACAATAAAGTCAACTGCTTCACATCATTTGACCTTTTGTAAACAGATTAAAAAGGCACCTTTTGTAAACAGATTAAAAGGGCACAAAATTCCCATTTTTTTTTTTTTTTTTTTTTGTCATAATAGCAATGAAACTAATAACCTGTTCTATCATAAAGAAATTAAACATTCATTTTTAGCATCAAGAAAGTCATAAAAATAAATCATTTTAAAGAAATCAAGCAATAAGCATGGTTTAACTTTTTGAAAACAAAGGAGCCATATACCTCCATCCTCTATAGTTAGCCTAAAGATCTTCAACATACTCAAGTCAACCACTTCAAGCTGATTTATGTCTATAATGAATTCCTCAAAAATATCCTCCATCTCAACCTCCTGGCCATTTCAGCAGCAGGTTTCCTTTAATCATAAACAAAATAAAATGCAAGATAAAACATATAAAATATATATCTCAAATTGCATCCAACTTAGTTTAAAAAAGGGTCTACATATTTACACACCTTTATGCCTATTTCCACACCTTGTTAGACGCCTCGTATAGGGCTATACGAGGCGTATAGGGTTGCTTTTCCGACCAGCTTCTGCACCAAGTACAACGTCACATCAGTCACATCAGACGGAGAGTCTAGGCCTATACGAGGGACCGATAATATGGTGCTAAGACGCCTCGTATATATAGGCCTATACGAGGCGTCTTAGAGACTGATTTGACTACATGACTGACATGTGACTTAAAGCTATACGGGGTGTCTAGAGCTATACGAGGCGTCTATATCTCACATAAAGTGCAACATACAGTTCATTCTTGGTCCACCCCGAGCATTCAACACTTCTTTCTTTCTGTTTCTTCTTGTATTTCTTCGAAAGAATTGTTGTTTGCATTTGTATTCTTATCATCCCGAAGTGTTGAAATGTCATCATACTGGGATGGCAACTATGTCTTCGGGCAGTATTCTAGCGACAACTGGGTGCCCGAAAGCGTTCCGGTAAGAGTTATTAGCTTAAACGTTTTAATTAGTTGTTGTTTTAGTTTATTATTTACTAATGATGATACGGTTGTTTATTTTGGAGGAGTCTGGCGTTCCCGATTCTAATGAGCAAGAGGAGGTTGTGTCTAGTATACAAGGAAAACAAAACAGACCGTTTCTAGATTTGAACAAGCATCCCCCTGTTGATGAAACAACCCCTATAGATGACTCATACCATGCTGGTCAACCAAGTTATCCGACACAACAAGGGTATAGATACGGGTGTGAATATTCTTACGGAGGAGACGGTGGATACAGAGGAGACGGTGGATACGGAGGAGACGATGGATACGGAGGAGACGATGGATATGGAGGAGACGGTGTGTAACACCTCGAAAATTCATGTCCAATAATGTATTGACACGTGTCATAAACTTTAAACGTGTAAAGGATTACGTTAGAGGAACTAAAGTTGACAAGCAAGGAAAGTATGTGAATATACGGGTTCAAAATGTCAACAATGGATAAATATACTTTACAAGAACCCTACATGATGTTTATACCCTTAAACGAATGAATCATGGATCATACGAAGCTAACTGTGAAAGAAAGTGAGAGAATACAAACTACAGGGGTTAAATGTGTCAACATGTTTAAGTTATACCACTGAGTGACCTTTTAGCACACCCGAAGCTTTGCAACGATTAATTATGCTCACTAGAATGCATGATAAAAATTTCACCAAGTTTCGTTATCATATGAGAAAGTTACGACAAAATTCGTATGCGAGGGGTTAAAAGCGTCAACGTTGATAATTAAGGTTTTTCGGGTGATCATAAAAGTGACCAAGGACTTAACAAAGTGGGTATAAGTCTTGAAGTCCTTAGAAATCAATTTAGAGGGCTCAAAGTGCAAAACAAGAAGTTAAAACAACTTTTAAAAGGACGGGGGGCCAAAATGCAAATAGCTGAAACATGTTTAACCTGAACACAAGACTCACACGGGCCGCGTAAGAGTAGGCTGACCTCTTACGCGGGCCGTCTCAGCCTCCCAGATGCAGAAACTTTGGACAGGTGTCTGTCCAGCCCTTGTAACCGACTTTAAACCTTGTTTTGACATACCATGTGCAGCCCCATCTGGTTTTTAGAGTATAGGGACACTTGGGATGCATCAATGATCACTTGTAGACTTGCATGTCATAATATAGTGAGATTAAACTCACTATATAAGGGTCCTTGTTTGCAAACATTCATGCACTCATTCCATACTTCATTTCTGGACCCAACTGAAGCACAAGACCATTCCCTAAGCATCATTAGTCATGCATTGGACCTTGGTAAGTATTCTTAACCTTCCTTAATCGTGTTTTACTTAGTTATTTAGCTTAAAGTCAAACCGTCGTAATTAAGGTTTGACTTATTGATTAATCACTAATGATCCAGTGATTAGTCAAACTTAAGGTAGTTATAAGTTGGTAATTATGTGGGCAATAAACCCTTAAAAGGGCACCCTCTGATTCCCGCTCTAACTAGATCATTTGTCGGGTCAAAGTTTGTTATAAAAAGTCAACAGAAACATAATTTTCAAATTAACACGCAATTAGCAATATAGAAGACGTGTAACCTGTTTTGCCACTCATATAACTTGGTAATCAATGCAAGAACATGTCTAAGTATGTTCGATCCAACAATTTTCTGTTTAGGCTCGGTTCGAAACCGAAAGTCGCAAAACTTTGACTTTTGCTTTGACTTTAGTTCTGACCCGATTTAGATGGGTTTAGAAATTCCTTAGAGCTTCATTAGGACCGGGTTATATGATAGAATAACCCTCTGTGATTGGTTCATTGATTGTCCGATTCATTTACACGTTTCCGTTAATTGCCAAATGTTGACCATAATGCCCTTTTGACTATAAAACGAGAATTTTGGAAATGTGAGAGGACAATAATCTTTGCTACTGATTTATAAACATGTCCCTAAAATTTCACATCAGTTGGAGGTCTAGATTAGGAGTTATGCTCAATAGCGTAATTATGAGGTCTTTTATTAATTAAACGGCGCAATTAGCATAAAGCCTATCTAAACCCATTTTTTGAAACCAAACCTTTTACCCACTGATGTAATATAATTTTTTTGGGATTTTTGAAGATTTTTAATTATTTTTAAACTGATCATAACCTAAGGTTATTACCTTGATTCAGTAATTACCGATTATACCCTTTTGCTTGTAAAATGAGTTTTTCATAATATTTTGACACCAATTCAATTGCTACTGATTTTATATAATAAGTGAAGTATTTTGAAATTTATAACCTGATCAGAAAACTCAGATTTCCTGTTTAACCCGGAAATCGCTTAAAACGGCTTTTTACGCGTATTAAACACATAGTATGGGTTTAAAACCATTTTTTCATATAAGACTTATCACCAACTGATATACCCTATTAAATTAAGTTGTTTTACTGATTATATCAGACCCGAATCTCAGAATTATAATTAATCTCTTTTATAATCTTTAAAATGACCAAAATATTTAAGGCATATTAACTTAGGAAACCTGTTCGTGACTCATTCGGTTACCCGTTGTGTGTTATTCGCGTTCGGTTCGGTTTATGTAACTAGTTTGCATAAATTAGCCGAAACGGGTCAAACCTTATCATTTTTATCTCAAAATCCAGAATGTGTTTAGTTTACCCATATTATACAAGTCTTCAAACTTGTCGGGTCTAAATCACATTCTATTCCGGTCTTCGCTTAATCATGCGTTCGAACCGTATCATCCTTTAAAACTAACCGGTCTAAGTTTAGGCTTAATTAAAGACCCGTTAGGATTCTAATAGGTTATTATAAACCTTCGTTCCAGATTTAGGAGCCCAGTAAAAGATATCTGTACTTGCTAATTTGATATACGGCTGGGATTGAATTTATATTTAGCTCAGGTAAATACTTTTAACTTATTTTCCCTTATACGGGCTTGGGGTACGGTATATAAAATACCGCTTGGTCGGGCATTGAATCTTTAATCGTATGATGGTTAATTCATTGAAATGACCCGTTTAAATTGTTTTGTTTGCTTAAAGCCTTTGGGGGGGGGGGGGGTTAATGACCATGTCCCGGATATCCTTGGCATCATTTTACGAAATGGCCACGACCTAAACACGGGGTGTAGGCGTACACCCGTCAGTGCCTAAATAAATAATGTGGTGTGTCTATTGATCTTTAACCCGGCAAGAACCGGGCTACTGAACGGATAAGAAACATGCAAATTCTTTTACAAGTATTATATTCAAATGATTATCCCAAGTTATAAAATGTTTTGTGCCTCGTGCATTTAAACCAACTTTCTAAACCTTTTCAAAATGAGTCAGTTGATTGTATTTACCAGTGTAAACTGACGCATTTTCCCAAAAAGGTTAAGTGCAGGTACTACTCGAAATAGGCTGGCTTTCTCCTTAGCATCAATAAGAGTCTCGCAAGCTTGGATGCATTTCAGTCTGTTGAACAATGTTTCTTTTTGATCCACCTGTGGATTATTTTCAACTATTTTGTGATACTTAATATTACAATTTTATTCGGTTGAAATGAAATCTATCTTTTGCTTCCGCTGTGCATTTAAATATTGTGTTGTTTGACTATAATGATATCAACTACGTCACGATACTCCCCCACCGGGCCCACCGGTAATACGTGTAAATATCAGGGTGTGACAGGTTGGTATCAGAGCCAACACTGAGTGAATTAAACACTAGCCTTTTGTGTTTAATCTCAGTTACACAGTTGCACATTCCTAAATTTTTGAGTCTAGACAAAGAACTTAGGACAAATCCCGATTTGTTTTTATTTTGCTTTATATATATATATTCCTTGTTGTTATCTTTGTTTATGTTGATAGGTTAAAGATGCCACCCAGAATAAGAGGAAGAGGCAAAGGGCCAATTGTTGCCCCAAATGATCATGAGGCTGGGCCTTCGCACCGGCGAACACCATCAGACTCCCTTAATCAGAATCCTCAAGATAACTGGAGGACCTTTACTGAACCAGCGAGGCGCTCAGTTTCATCGAGCTCCTCCCTTTGTTTCACAACTCCTATGGGCCTCATTCTGAAAATGAGCCCCAAAATTCCCACCAAACCTACATTCCTCTCCAGGGCCACAACTCACCTTTTGATGACCCAATACCCTTCTTTCAGAGCCGGTCCAACCCGGCAAACTACCTTGGAGAACCCGTGGGTTTTAACCCACTAGGACCTGAAGACCATTTCTCAGGAGACCACGCGATGGACATGGATGAGGACATCGATCCTGCAGAGCCACCGTCTGGAACCCCTAACCACCCCATCGAAATCTCAGACGGGTCACCTTTCGTGGGATCACCTTACAATGGTCCCGACAGTTATGAAGAAAGGTTCCGACATATCGACTGGGTGTTTACTCCCAGTTATCACAACTCTCCACAACAGCAGCAGGATCCCTCTGAGGATTATCGTGATGTCGCGGTCACTCCGCCACCACCACCAGGTCAGCAACGGCCTCCGGCGCTACCAAGGCGAAGGAGAACAACATCACGGATGTCCGTGCCAGGAGGAGTGCGTATCAGCACCCCTCAACCATCAAGTGGCAGCCGCTACTCGCCACTCCATGAAGACCCGCAGATGGGTGGACCTTCAAACCCCGTCTCAGAAGTAATTTCTGCGCCTGTCGCGCCACCATTGGATTTTGGAGACCCAATTCCTACATACACTGGTGCGGCATGAAGACCCGCAGATGGGTGGACCTTCAAACCCCGTCTCAGAAGTAATTTCTGCGCCTGTCGCGCCACCATTGGATTTTGGAGACCCAATTCCTACATACACTGGTGCGGCAGCATATAACCCCTTTGAGCAGCCGGTCCACACGAACTACAACTATGCAGAGGTCGACCCTTACCTTGCAGCAGCGGCAAACTACAATGCCCATCATCCGGAAGGATCCTTTGGGATCCCATATCAAACCGGATACTCACATTATGGGTACCCACCATATGGGTATCATCAGCCGCCACCTTCTCAACCTCCACTATGTCAGCAACCACCGCAGCTGTCAGTGATGTCACCACCACAGCATCAAGAGATCCTTCAAAGGATTAATGAGGTGCGGCAGGAAGTACGAGAAGATCGTAGACAAAACCAAGGGATGTTCAAGGGTCTGGCAAACTTAATTAAAGGAAAGAACAAGAAGGATCGTTAAATCTTTTATTTGTTTGTTGTTAGTGTTGTAATCATGTCCCTGCGTGGACATTTATCTTTGTACTTAGTCCCTGCGTGGACTTGTCTTTCTTTAGTCCCTGCTTGGACATCTATATTAGTAATCAGTCCCTGCGAGGACTTGTATTATCAGTTTAGCCCCTACGTGGGTAAGTTATTTCTGTTAAAAGTCCCGTTTAGGGCGATGTGTACTCCTTTTAATGTTTAACGGAATGTTAAGTTTTAAAATTTTCATTTTTATCATTATATGCATAATATATTATACATGAAATAAATAAATTAAAAATCATTCTTTTTAAAAATAATCTGCCTATTAAATATTGAATAAGAATCTTAAAGGTGTAACCTAGCCTGCATGTCATTAAAACACCTGGCCAAAATGGTAAGACCTGTTTAAAAAGATTCAAATCCCTGTTAACATCTGAAAACATGTTAACGCTCCTGGCTGACGTGATTCGTTAAAATCACACACGTCATTCTTATAATAGGATTCTTCAGAAGATTCCTATCCTAACCTAATGATCTATAAATCATGGGTTTAAACCATCAATTAAGATGACTATATATTAAACATCCATAAGTAATGTAGTGCCTACGGGCCATACTCATTGTCATATAAGACAAAAGACAGTAGTAGTCTACGACTCCCTGTCAGAAAAAGGTAAAGAACTATGTTCAAACCTTAATGCCTCGATTCTTTGAAATCAAGGCTTGTGATTTAGAATGTCCCTGTGACTAGGTCTTTTGTACCACTAATAATACTGTTATTGTTTTATAATTAGGATTAATTATAATAAAAATCCTAAATAAATATGATTAACAAATTAACCAAATATGGTCTATGTTTACCATGGTTAATGAATTGCCATAAAAGACAATTCCATAATAAACTCCCAAATAAATTATTGTCAATATCTTATGTAACAGTTCAAACTACATGGCTGACTCGGATGAGATCAACAGTCACCCAAGGGAGAATCATGATAATACCCGAATTAACGTAGCGGGTGCAGAACTGCAAGCAATGATAGACAATGCCATTACTCGAGCTTTGGATAGGCAGTTCCATGAATCCAGTGGTACCCATGAAAGGACCCAATCTGCACCACACTCTAAAACACCCTCTAAAACTCACACTGATCACAGTAATTCCCATCACTCATAAACCAAAGGAGTGTTCCATCTCAAAGGATCGTACTGAATCAAGGACCCCGTGATAAGGGTTGCTCCTATAAGTATTTTGTTTCATGCAAACCTAGGGACTTCACTGGGGAAAAAGGAGCTATAGACTGCATGACATGGCTGGATGAGATGGACACTGTGGTAGATATCAGTGGTTGCGTTAATAAGGATGTGGTGAAATTCGTGTCTCAGTCATTCAAGGGTGAGGCATTAGCTTGGTGGAGATCTTTGATACAAGCTACAGGGAAAATCCCATTGTACAATATGACTTGGGAACGGTTTGTGTCATTAATCAAGGAGAACTACTGCCCTCAGCATGAGGTTGAAAAGATTGAAGCTGATTTCTTGTCAATGGTTATGAAAAACCTGGATTGTCAAGCCTACCTTACAAGCTTCAACACCATGTCAAGGTTGGTCCCTTATCTTGTGACACCGGAACCCAAGAGGATAGCTCGATTCATCGGGGGTTTAGCCCCAGAAGTTAAGGCCAGTGTGAAAGCCTCTAGACCAGCTACCTTTCAGTTTGCAGCTGATATAGCGTTATCTCTTACTCTGGACGCGGTCAGGCAGAGATCGCTGAGAAACACTGATGCTGAGAAAAGGAAGCGTGAAGATGATAGCTCACGACGATCGGATAAGAGATATAAGGGAAACAATGACCACAAAAAGGGTTCTGGATCTAAGAAAGATGGTCGTCAATCGGGTGATTAACCCAATTGTAAGATCTGTAAGAAACAGCACTTCAGGAAGTGCATATATGAGTCGAAATCCCAGTCACAGCCAAGGGCATGTGGGATTTGCAAGTCTTCTGAGCACAAGACCTTGGACTGTAAGAAAATCAAGGATGCTACGTGCTATAGCTGCAATGAAAAAGGGCATATCAAGTCCAACTGCCCAAAATTTGCAAAAGAAGACTGATGATGGGAAAAAGACCAATGCAAGGGTCTTCCGGATGGATGCAAAGGAAGCAGTGCAGGATGATAACGTGATAACAGGTACCTTTCTCATAAATGATGTTTATGCAAGAGTACTATTCGATTCAGGAGCTGATAAATCATTTGTAGATAATAAGTTTTGTAAGTTACTGAATGTTAAAGCACCGGATCGATGACGAACATCAAACATTGCACTTGATTCAAGACATGAAGAACAAAATATTGAACAAGATAGAAATACGTAGAAGATGAACCCTTTATATTGAATCAGTCATCACAGATTACATACCAAAGGAGTAAACATCATCTACAAGCTGGTTTAGATCACAAAGATCTAAACCCTAGCTTTCTCTCACTAACACATAGTCTCTCTCTCTAGGATGTGCACACCAGGAGGAACAACAAGTGAGAGAGGTGCACAAAGCTTCTTGATCGATCCCTCATCCATGGATGATGCCCTAATCCTATACAACACATATATATAGACTAGGACTATACTCGGACAAACAATCTACACCAAAACCCTGACTTTTGTCCCTAACATAAACCCCTGACCTTTTTCCTAGAAATAAAACTTGGACAAAATGTCCCTAGGATAAAGTTGGGACTAACTTTCAACAAAAGTACAATAAAGACCCTAAAGAATGGGAGACATGCACTTATCACCTAAAGTGCCCTAACAAACTCCCCTTGGTCTTCATGTGGTCTTGAATTCTTCATTATTGTTGACTTTAACTTGGACTTCTGTTTTGATTAATACGGAACTGATAAGCGACAGTTACCCGGCAGGAACTGCACTTACAGTCTCCCCCTTAACTGTTCCAATCAGTTCTGTCTAACACTGATATCTTCAGTCACCGAATACTGCACTTACAGTCTCCCCCTTGACTGATGATATCATGGCTGCTATCAACTTTGGCTAAGACTTGATCTTTCTGGCAGAGCACAGCGATCTTCAACCCTTCTAATTAAAGACTTGCTGACGATCACTTAAGGCCGCTTTGAGAAACCCGAAGAATCCAACATCAAACACTGTAGATCCTCCCCCTCAAACTTCTCCCGAATCAAATTAACGCGAACCGTCTTACAACAACATGTGAGAATATCAATCGATACATTAATCTTCAAACTTAACCGGTAGAAGAACGAAACGTCGGATTTCCAATGCCCAACATCAAACACTTCAAATTCCGCAAAGACATGAGGCTCAGTTCGATAAGTTAATAACAAACTGAACTTTGTAAAAGTACATCCACCATCTTGATCAGAGTCTTCAACCGAGTGTCTGAAATCATTTCATCTCGAATCTTCAATATCCAATCTCGTATCTGCACGAATCCACCAATTACCCGATGACTTTCCAATCTCCCCCTCAATGTAAGAACCCCTATTTCGAGAATCCGATCAGTCACCAACTTGAAAGAGAGATCAAGAAGACTAATCTTCTCTACTCTAACCGGCATACAATAAAGGCTTGACCTTCAACTAGTTGCCAAAAGAGCAATTTGCTTCATCACGTCAACACTTGATTAAACCGCGAACAAACTTGACAGAACTCAATCATACACTAGCTCTAACTTGCTTCATGTTATAAGCACTTCGCCACCGGTAAGATTAACACTAAGTTTATCTCAAAGATAGTAAACATGAACTTGTTTCGATGTAGCACCACGAGCCTTTGATTTACAAAGAAAACAGGAACTTCAAAAATTTTTACTCCCCCTATTTCTTTGTAAACAATACAAAAATCCAAGCAAATCTTATTCTCTTCACCTCCTCACTTGATCCGGACAACATAAGTACCATAAAACTTTTCGATAATCCGAAACCGACTTCAAGTTTCCAAACTACACAAAATTCTGACTCTTAGTTAGTTATCCGGTACCCCAGGTAACCCGAAATAACTAGAAAAACTCGGAACATGCACAACTCGAAACTTCCGAACAGCACAAACTTCTAAATTTAGCTAAAAATCTGGTACCCCAGGTAACCCGGAATTCTAGAAAATTTCGAACTCGTAAAACCCAGAAGCTCTTGAAACCTCGGATCAAATCATTGAGCAGTACTTAGGGTACAAAAGAATTCGAAACAAGCAAGGAATTAAAGGAAACTCTGAAGAAACTCGGAACTAGTTAAGCGAATCAATATTGAACTCGCAACTGAATCAATATTGAACTCGGAACTGAATCAAACCTCGGTACTGAACCAAAGATGAAAAGATTATCACACACACCAGATGGATTAAAAAACTGAATCCCAAACCAACAAATGATTTAAAAGACTGAACAAGATTTACAGATTTGAACCATTGAACACAGATATAACCGGTCTGTTGCACCTCGGAAAAATGACTGATCATAACTTGAACACACAGTTAAACAAATTTAGAATCAAATCCTGAACCCAGACAGTCAATTGAAACCACATTTGAACACACTAAAACTCGGATACTTAACTAAATATCGGAGTGACAACTTAACTGTATTGTGGATTAAAACTTGGTAACATTGAAACTCAGACTGATGCAAAACTCGGACTGTTGCAAAACTCTTAAAAACTCGGACAGATTAGAATTTGTACAGTAATATATGGACAAAACTCGGAACCCACTAAGCCTCGGACAGTTTAACAGAACCAAAAACTCGAACCTGCAGTTTAAACATGTGACTAAAGTTCGGAAACGTCCAAAACTCGGAACTGATACAACTCGGAGCTGAGTAAAACTCGGAACTGAATTGAATACTCGGAACCAGTGACTCAGAACTGTGTAGACTCGGACGGTTAAAGGACTGTTAAATCATATAACCAACACAATAAGTCGAAAACATTTTGAACCTGCTAATACGTGGACGAAACACGGAACAGAAAACTCAGAACTAAACCAACAAAACTATACAACTATGTGTAAAGGTGAAATTCGAAACAAGGCATAACAGTTTGAAACTCGGAATACAACTGAAATGTTTTCAAAGACTAAAACTCGGTAGGAACTAAAACTCGGACCATGGCACATTGAGGATAAACCTCAGAACTTGAAAAATAAGTAAAACTCAGAGACCGAACTGTATCAAAAACTCGGACTACATAAAACTCGGAGACTGTTTAAAACTTGAACTGCCTTTTTACATGTTCAAAGCTCGGAACACTCAAAACACTCGGAACACTCGGACCTTTGAAAAGCTCAAAAAGCTTTGAAAAGCTCAAAAAGCTTTGAAAAGCTCAAAAAGCTCGGACCTTTGAAAAAGGAGTTTGAACTAAAAACTCGGAGTAAAGAGCAATTTAACCAAAATGGACAGAGAATTCTTTACCTCGGACTCTTGAACTAAAAAGGAAAAGTCGGAATAGGTTGATTATAGTATAAACCTCAGACAAGGTTTCAGCAACCAGTCTCCGGAATATCTCCCTAGTGTGACTTCACACTAGTTCACCAAAACCCCGGAAACACAAACACAGAGTTTTAAAACTCAGACAATCCTTTTATGGATCAAAACCCTAGATCTCCAAAACATCAGCAGTTCTCTCGAACACAGATCCAATTTCTTCATATCTGGACCAAAATCTTCACGTCTTCAAGATGTTTGGCGGAAACAAACATCAAATCAAGAGCAATGGTGATTCAGAAGGCGGTTAGACCATTCCGAATCGGTAACCATGCTCTGATACCACTGTTAAAGCACCGGATCGATGACGAACATCAAACATTGCACTTGATTCAAGACATGAAGAACAAAATATTGAACAAGATAGAAATACGTAGAAGATGAACCCTTTATATTGAATCAGTCATCACAGATTACATACCAAAGGAGTAAACATCATCTACAAGCTGGTTTAGATCACAAAGATCTAAACCCTAGCTTTCTCTCACTAACACATAGTCTCTCTCTCTAGGATGTGCACACCAGGAGGAACAACAAGTGAGAGAGGTGCACAAAGCTTCTTGATCGATCCCTCATCCATGGATGATGCCCTAATCCTATACAACACATATATATAGACTAGGACTATACTCGGACAAACAATCTACACCAAAACCCTGACTTTTGTCCCTAACATAAACCCCTGACCTTTTTCCTAGACATAAAACTTGGACAAAATGTCCCTAGGATAAAGTTGGGACTAACTTTCAACAAAAGTACAATAAAGACCCTAAAGAATGGGAGACATGCACTTATCACCTAAAGTGCCCTAACAAACTCCCCTTGGTCTTCATGTGGTCTTGAATTCTTCATTATTGTTGACTTTAACTTGGACTTCTGTTTTGATTAATACGGAACTGATAAGCGTCAGTTACCCAGCAGGAACTGCACTTACACTGAATTTACCTGTTAAAACCCTAAGTGTGAAATATGAGGTGGAATTAGCCGATGGAACCATAGAAACAGCATCAACCGTGTTAGATGGATGTGTTATATCCATTAGGAACCACTCTTTTCCTTTGTCTTTACTTCCTTTGAAATTAGCCGGTTTCGATATAGTAATAGGCATGGATTGGTTGTCTCGCAACCAAGCCCAGATCGTTTGTGCTAAGAAGCAAGTGGTTGTCAGAGCTCCTCATGGCGAGCCTTTGACAATCCAAGGAGATACTAAGTACGGAATGCCTGAGCAAGTGTCCATGCTCAAGGCATCAAGGTGTTTGACAAAGGGTTGTGTTATCTACATGGCACAGGTAACCCTTGATGAACCAAAGCCTAAGATCGAAGACATACCTATTATCTCTGAATATCCAGAGGTATTCCCTGAAGAACTACCTGGTTTAACCCCAGATAGGCAAGTGGAGTTCATGATTGACATTATTCCCGGAGCAGCACCTGTTGCAAGAGCGCCTTACAGATTGGCACCAACGGAGATGAAAGAATTGAGAACTCAACTGGATGATTTGTTAAGCAAATGATTTATTAGACCTAGCTCATCTCCTTGGGGAGCACCAATTCTGTTTGTAAAGAAAAAGGATGGGTCAATGCGTCTGTGCATCGATTACCGAGAACTTAACAAAGTTACTATAAAAAATCGGTATCCATTGCCCAGGATCGACGACTTGTTCGATTAGCTTCAAGGAGCGAGTTACTTTTCCAAGATCGACTTAAGGTCAGGATATCATCAACTAAAGGTCAAGGATGAAGATGTACATAAGACTGCATTTAGGACTCGTTATGGTCACTACGAGTTCTTAGTGATGCCTTTTGGACTCACTAATGCACCAGCCGCATTCATGGATCTCATGAACCGCGTATGCAAGCCCTACATGGATAAATTTGTCATTGTCTTCATCGATGATATTCTTATTTACTCGAAGAATCAAGCTGACCATGAGAAGCACCTCCATTGTATTCTGAAACTGCTTCATCGAGAAAAGCTCTACGCCAAATTCTCAAAGTGTGAATTTTGGCTACGTGAAGTCCAATTTCTTGGACATGTGGTTAGTGAACACGGAATCCAAGTAGATCCCGCTAAGGTTGAAGCTGTCATGAATTGGCAAGAGCCGAAGACGCCCACAGAGATTCGCAGCTTCTTAGGATTGGCAGGATATTACAGGCGTTTTATTGAATTTTTTTCAAGGATTGCTGCACCCCTAACTTCTTTGACTAGGAAGAATATTAAGTTCAACTGGGGACCGAAGCAACAACAATTCTTTGATATCCTTAAGCAGAAGCTAAGCAATGCACCTGTGTTGACATTGCCTGATGGAATAGAAGAGTTTGTGGTATATTGTGATGCATCACACACCGAGATGGGATGTGTGCTTATGCAGAAAGGCGAAGTTATTGCCTATGCTTCACGTCAGTTAAAGGTACATGAAAAGAATTACACCACCCATGACTTGGAGTTGGGTGCCGTTGTATTTGTACTGAAGCTCTGGAGACACTATTTATATGGTATCAAGTGTGTGATCTATTCCGATCACAAGAGCCTTCAGCACCTGTTTAACCAAAAGGATTTGAACCTGAGGCAACGACGTTGGATGGAAACTTTGAATGACTATGATTGTGAGATAAGATACCATTTTGGCAAGGCGAATGTAGTCGCCGATGCCTTAAGTCGGAAGGAAAGAGTGAAGCCTATAAGAATCAATGCCAAGAGCATTGAGATAAAGAATAGTTTGAATGAAAGGTTGTTAGCTGCGCAGAAGGAAGCTGTGCTAGAAACTAACTATCCAGATGAAAAGTTAGGAGTAACTGAAGAACAGTTATCCTATGGCAAGGACGGAATCCTAAGGTTAAACGGACGAGTATGGGTTCCAGTTTATGGAGGACTTCGGGATGTTATCCTCCAGGAAGCCCATAGTTCTAAATATTCCGTTCATCCTGGAGCTGATAAGATGTACCAGGATTTGAGAACAAATTACTGGTGGATAGGTTTGAAGAAATCTGTAGCCATCTATGTGGCTAAATGTTTGACATGTGCGCAAGTCAAAGCTGAACATCAGAAGCCGTCAAGTTTGCTACAACAGCCTGAACTTCCCACCTGGAAGTGGGAGATGGTGACAATGGATTTCATCACCAAGCTACCAAAGACAAAGAAAGGAAATGATACTATATGGGTGATAGTAGATAGACTGACTAAGTCAGCACACTTCCTACCCATTAAAGAGACTTATAGCTCCGACATGTTAGCCCAGTTGTACGTAGATAAGATTGTATCTCTTCATGGTGTACCAGTGTCTATTATCTCTAACAGAGATACAAGATACACATCACAGTTTTGGAAAAGTTTCCAACAGTCCTTGGGCACGCGCTTAAATTTCAGTACGGCTTACCATCCTCAGACGGACGGGCAGAGTGAGCGTACCATTCAAACTTTGGAAGACATGCTTCGTGCGTGTGTGATTGACTTAGGTGGTAGTTGGGATAACCACCTGCCATTGATCGAATTCTCCTATAACAATAGCTACCATACGAGCATTAAGGCTGCGCCTTTCGAGGCATTATATGGTAGGAAATGCAGAACGCCCGTTTGTTGGGCGGAAGTTGGAGATGTCCAACTGACAGGACCTGAAATAGTCTTTGAAACGACGGACAAGATTGTCCAGATTCGTGATCGCCTGAAAGCTGCCAGAGATAGGCAGAAAAGCTACGCAGATTTGAAGCGTAAACCCCTGAAATTCGAGGTAGGCGACAAAGTACTACTTAAAGTATCACCATGGAAAGGGGTAATGCGGTTTGGTAAGAAAGGCAAGTTAAGCCCAAGGTACATAGGACCATTCGAGGTCATTGAATGTGTCGGGTCAGTGGCTTACAAGTTAAACCTGCCTGAAGAGCTCAGTAGTATTCACAATGTATTCCACATCTGCAATCTGAAGAAGTGTCTAGCTGATGAATCACTAGTCATACCACATACAGATGTGTACATAGAAGAGAGCTTGAAGTTTGTTGAAAAACCTGTGTCGATCGAAGATCGACAGGTTAAGAAGCTTCGAAGGAAGCATGTACCGATCGTAAAAGTAAAATGGGATGCCCGTAGGGGTCCCGAGTATACGTGGGAGGTAGAGTCCATAATGAAAGAAAAGTACCCTCATTTGTTTCAGTAAATCTCGAGGTCGAGATTTCTTTTAAGGGGGTGAGGATGTAACACCTCAAAAATTCATGTCCAATAATGTATTGACACGTGTCATAAACTTTAAGGTAGTTATAAGTTGGTAATTATGTGGGCAATAAACCCTTAAAAGGGCACCCTCTGATTCCCGTTCTAACTAGATCATTTGTCGGGTCAAAGTTTGTTATAAAAAGTCAACAGAAACATAATTTTCAAATTAACACGCAATTAGCAATATAGAAGACGTGTAACCTGTTTTGCCACTCATATAACTTGGTAATCAATGCAAGAACATGTCTAAGCATGTTCGATCCGATAATTTTCTGTTTAGGCTCGGTTCGGAACCGAAAGTCGCAAAACTTTGACTTTTGCTTTGACTTCAGTTCTGACCCGATTTAGATGGGTTTAGAAATGCCTTAGAGCTTCATTAGGACTGGGTTATATGATAGAATAACCCTCTGTGATTGGTTCGTTGATTGTCCGATTCATTTACACGTTTCCGTTAATTGCCTAATGTTGACCATAATGCCCTTTTGACCATAAAACGAGAATTTTGGAAATGTGAGAGGACAATAATCTTTACTATTGATTTATAAACATGTCCCTAAAATTTCACATCAGTTGGAGGTCTAGATTAGGAGTTATGCTCAATAGCGTAATTAGGAGGTCTTTTATTAATTAAACGGCGCAATTAGCATAAAACCTATCTAAACCCAATTTTTGACACCAAACCTTTTACCCACTGATGTAATATAATTTTTTGGGATTTTTGAAGATTTTTAATTATTTTTAAACTGATCATAACCTAAGGTTATTACTTTGATTCGGTAATTACCGATTATACCCTTTTGCTTGTAAAATGAGTTTTTCATAATATTTTGATACCAATTCAATTTCTGCTGATTTTATATAATAAGTGAAGTATTTTGAACTTTATAACCTAATCAGAAAACTCAGATTTTCTGTTTAACCCGGAAATCGCTTAAAACGGCTTTTTACGCGTATTAAACACATAGTATGGGTTTAAAACCATTTTTTCATATAAGACTTATCACCAAATGATATACCCTATTAAATTAAGTTGTTTTACTGATTATATCAGACCCGAATCTAAGAATTATAATTAATCTCTTTTATAATCTTTAAAATGACCAAAATACCCCTACGGGGCTTAAATTGAGAATAAACTCATTTTGGGCATAATGGAAGGTATCTTGCTGATATCACAACATATTTAAGGCATATTAACTTAGGAAACCTGTTCGTGACTCATTTGGTTACCCGTTGTGCGTTATTCGCGTTCGGTTCGGTTTATGTAACTAGTTTGCATAAATTAGCCGAAACGGGTCAAACCTTATCATTTTTATCTCAAAATCCAGAATGTGTTTAGTTTACCCATATTATACAAGTCTTCAAACTTGTCGGGTCTAAATCACATTCTATTCCGGTCTTCGCTTAATCATGCGTTCGAACAATATCTTCCTTTAAAACTAACCGGTCT
Organism: Helianthus tuberosus; assembly: GCA_030545235.1. Lineage (NCBI taxonomy): Eukaryota > Viridiplantae > Streptophyta > Magnoliopsida > Asterales > Asteraceae > Helianthus > Helianthus tuberosus. The sequence continues at coordinate 36,446 of JARYGA010033672.1, forward strand.
AAGTTTAGGCTTAATTAAAGACCCGTTAGGATTCTAATAGGTATTATAAACCTTCGTTCCAGATTTAGGAGCCCAGTAAAAGATATCTGTACTTGCTGATTTGATATACGGCTGGGATTGAATTTATATTTAGCTCAGGTAAATACTTTTAACTTATTTTCCCTTATACGGGCTTGGGGTACGATATATAAAATACCGCTTGGTCGGGCATTGAATCTTTAATCGTATGATGGTTAATTCATTGAAATGACCCGTTTAAATTGTTTTGTTTGCTTAAAGCCTTTGGGGGGGTTAATGACCATGTAGCGGATATCCTTAGCATCATTTTACGAAATGGCCACGACCTAAGCACGGGGTGTAGGCGTACACCCGTCAGTGCCTAAATAAATAATGTGGTGTGTCTATTGATCTTTAACCCGGCAAGAACCGGGCTACTGAACGCATAAGAAACATGCAAATTCTTTTACAAGTATTATATTCAAATGATTATCCCAAGTTATAAAATGTTTTGTGCCTCGTGCATTTAAACCAACTTTCTAAACCTTTTTCAAAATGAGTCAGTTGATTTTATTTACCTGTGGATTATTTTCAACTATTTTGTGATACTTAATATTACAATTTTATTCGGTTGAAATGAAATCTATCTTTTGCTTCCGCTGTGCATTTAAATATTGTGTTGTTTGACTATAATGATATCAACTACGTCACGATACTCCCCCACCGGGCCAACCGGTAATACGTGTAAATATCGGGGTGTGACACGGTGGATACGGAAGAGACGGTGGATACGGAGGAGACGGAGGAGACGGTGGATACGGTGGATACGGAGGAGACGGTGGATACGGAGGAGACGGTGGATACGGAGGAGACGGTGGTCATCAGCAATTCATTTCCCGGGGCACTCCTTACGTTCATCAAAACCATCCGGACGTTGGAGGATATGGTGGATATGGTGGTTATGGTTATCCGGACAGTCCGTACTTAAAAAAGCTGGTATCAATTACTATTTTATTATTATTATTATTATTATTATTATTATTAATATTATTATTATTGTCGATGTTACAGGTTTACAACTCTTTAGATGAACTAAAGAAACGGATACAAGAAATAGCAAACGCGGATGGTTTCGTTATTGTCACCTGTCGATCAAAGAAAATCGGGGGAAGAACCGGGAGGGTATGGCTTGAATGTGATCGTGGTGGTGAGCACAAGACTACAACAACACTTAGAAAGGTTGGAAGCAAAAAACCCGGTTGCCCGTTTTACCTGCTGGCTGTGCGAAACCACCCGTATGAAACTGGGAGATAAAAGACGGAACAATTGAACATAACCACGAACTTTGTGAGGACCTGTCGGCCCACGCGTTTGTGCGAAGGTTTACTCCAAGCGAAATGAAACTGATTGAGCAGCTGACAGCTCAAAACATGGAGCCGCGCAAAATATTTGAAACGATAAGAAAGCAGGACCCCGACAGGTTTCATGTTCAGAAAGACGTTCAAAACGTTGTGGCGAAGATTAGAGCCGAACAAAGACAAGGATTGACTCCCATGCAGTCACTAGAAAGCATGCTGATAAACAACGACTTTATTTACGAGACACGGGAGGAACCCGGAACAGAGATCGTAACAGAGATCTTCTTTCTTCATCGGTACTCGAGAGACATGTGGCGTGCATTCCCCCACGTCATGCTGATCGATGCGACGTACAAGACAAACATATACAATATGCCATTTATCCAGATTGTTGGTGTGACGCCTACCAACAAATCGTTTATTATTGCGCATGCCGTTGTTAGTAAAGAACGGGGTGATAACTTTGTGTGGGTGCTTGAGAGGGTCAAGTCAATGTTGGATGAATGTATGGAGCCACGTGTGATTTTAACGGATAGAGACCTAGCCCTTATGGGCGCGTGTGCTAAAGTATTTCCAGACGCCTCCAGGCTTCTGTGTAGGTGGCACATACAACAAAATGTTATGAAGCACTGCAAGGGTGCCTTCACAGACAAAGACTGGGAGAAATTTTTGTCATTCTGGGGGACATTGATTGAGTCTCCATCCATACCCATCTACGAGTACCACTTGCGCAACATGCGAAAGCGACTTGTGGAGTGCAAACGTTCTAGTAAGTTTTTCTAATAACATACGACTCACCTATGCAAATTTTATTAAATTATTTTTACTTTTTAGGAGTCTTCAAGTACGTGTACGATAACTGGCTAAAAGACTATAAGGAGATGTTCGTCTTTGCGTGGACTGATAAGAGGCGCAACTTTAGTAATCGTACCACAAACAGAGTTGAGAGCCAACACGCCAACTTAAAGAGATACGTCCTAGATAGGAGCTCGTTGGACCGTGTAGTTGGTTGTGTCCAGGATATAGTTGAGACACATTTCGGTGAAATAAGGAAGACTTTTCGAGAAAGCATCGAAAAAAGAATGAACCACCACAAACACCCAATGTTTCAACACCTACTTGGAAAAGTATCCCATACAACCCTTGACTTGTTGCGTGGAGAGGCAATTAGGAAGCTAGATGTCTTGGAGCGCTTTCATTCATCATGTGGTTGCCAAATGTGGCACAGCTGTGGGTTGCCCTGTGCTTGTAGGATAGAAAAGTACATGCGTGAAGGTAATAATTGTTAAACGTACAACACTTGTGTGATATATTTCCGTTAATCATGTTACTTAAACAATGTTGTTTTTAACCGTACAACACTCGTATATGATTGGTCAAAAGACCATTTTGCCCCTGATATACACCCAATCTAGGCTTAAATCAGTGGCTAAAAGGTCATTTTACCAACCCCAGACGCCTCGTATAGATCTAGATTGGTCGTCTGTTAGAGCGGGTTTTTGAAAATTTGAATTTTGAAAATTTGAATATCAAAATTTGAATTTATTAAAAAAGGACGCCTCGTATAGACCTGTACGGGTAGTCTATAGGGGCGGCAACATTTCTTTTTTTTTTTTTTAAATTTGATAGGTTGGCTGGTACAGGCCGAGCAGGATAGACGGAGAGAGAGGGATTACC
>JARYGA010033673.1:0-29920 GCA_030545235.1 Helianthus tuberosus
AAACTCCCGAAACATCCTACTATTGACGAAACTTCTATTTTGACAAAACTCCTGGAAGTTTCGTCATCATGGTGTTTCATCATGATATTTCGTCGGTTCAAAAGGGCTTTCGTCGGCTGCTTGCTGTTTCGTCGAAGGCTTTCGTCGGCTGAAACAGTTTCGTCGTGTTGCTGTGCTTATATAAACAGCACAAACTGAAGACACAGGTTAGGTGAGACAGACACACGAGTGAGAGAACAGAAAGAACTCAGAGAGAACCGAGAAAGTTGAGAGCGTATCTTATGTAATCGTTGTAAACAACTTTCTGGTTTTAATATATATTGTGAGTTTGAAATAGTAAATCTTTGTGTCTTGTTCGTGTTTATCTTAATCTCGGTTTGCTTACCCGGTTGGATTCTACACAACCGGGTTTGTTCGTATACAAGGATTAGGCGACTAGATCCTCCGCTAGTTGGACCTACAAGTGGTATCAGAGCTTTGGCTCTTCTCCTTGTTAAAACCGAGTCGTTTTCGAGTGTTTTTATTGTATTTGAAGTTCATATTTTCTGGAAAATCAGTTTATAACTTCGAAAATCTTGGTATTTTGCTGTTAGTTCATAAGAAAACCTTGTTAGTAGTAGAAAGGAATCTGGAAGTTTTGCCTCAAGAGTGAAAGTTAAGAGCTGTCATAGAATGGGTACCTCGATTTACTATTTGTACCTGTAATTATTATTTAAAATATATAATATAATATATATCTTATTATATATAAGGATATCTTACTTATTATAATTTGATAATTCTAAATTGAAATTATATTCAACATTTTGTTCGTTTGGGTTTGATTGTGTCGTAGCTCTATAATTCGGATTAGGTTTATCGTTGTATGAAATGCATTGCTGATATTGACCCCAAAAACGAAACGATAGGTACAGCTAGGCCGTGAACAGCCAACCATCGCAATGTAAAATTGGATAGATTCGATCTATGGTCATGAGGCCTCCTAAAAAGATCTAATAAATTCATCGAGTTGTTCCAAAGAATATGTATAGTGTATAGAAATTTTTGCAAACAGTTTTTTCTTTACAAAAAATTGAAATATGCGTGGTTCAATATTTTTATGTTTACCTTTTATTCAGTTTGACGGTCTCGCTGTAAAGCGCGGGTTCTAAATACTATATGAAACTGTATGGTTGAATTGCAGTATATAATATGGAAACAATAGATTGTTTAATAGTTTGCACGTAAAACATTCATATAAATAATTCGTATAATAGTTACAAGTTATAACAACGAAAGAGTAAAATGCACGGATAGTCCCTGTGGTTTTGCAAAATAACACCTATAGTCCCCAATTTTTGGAAATTACACCGATGCCCCCTGTGATTTAACAGTTTGTTACTCGGATAGTCCCTGGAGTGGATGAAGGTTAGTTTTCTCTGTTAAGTGGATGTGAAATGACAAATTTACCCTTCATCTTCTCCACTCTCTGTAAAAACAAAAGAACCCAACTCCAGCCAACATTTATCTTTATAAGAGAACTGATTGATTGATTACACAACTTTTCTTGAAAATTGTTTTGATGATGATTCCTATCAGGCTACCAACACAATCAAAGCACAAACAAATTGAATCCATATGATGATATGAAGCTAACAAAGAAAATGCTTGCGATAAACTGATCGCTTGAGAGACAAGTCTTGAAACATGCACATCTGACTGCAAATCTACTACTTCAATATCATACTATTACCTATTAAAACACTACATATCCAACATCTGCTTGAGGATGAGTAGTAATTACATGCGATCGTCAACATTTGTGTATGACTTTAAAACTATTAACTTGAAACATGTCGGTATCTTGAACCCTGGTGGCGCTGATACGCCAATCGCACTTATCCGACACACATTTAACCTCATACCTATCTTTTGTTGATCTTGTTGTCTTCATCTTAAAAACCCCTCCTCAACACACTTCATCTTCAGAGTTAACTTCAATGCTTCTTTGTTTTTGAACAATTTGAGTGTTATTGGATCGCTACTCGGTCTAGGGTCTTGTAATGGTGGATCCGGCTGGAGTTGGGTTTTGTTTTTATAGAGTGGGAAGATGAAGGGTAAATTTGTCATTTCACATCCACTTAACAGAGAAAACTAACAGTCATCCACTTCAGGGACTATCCGAGTAACAAACTGTCAAACCACAGGGAGCACCGGTGTAATTTCCAAAAGTTAGGGACTATAGGTGTTATTTTGCAAAACCACAGGGACTATCCGTGCATTTTACTCAACAACGAAATATTAAATGAATGTACCATCGATCAATGCCTATCTGGTTGATTACGTATATCGTACCGTGGGATATGTGAAAGCTTGTTGGCGCAGGATGACTATTTTGGTAATTCTAAAAAGTCAAAGTAATTATATAAGAAAATCTATGAGTAACAAAAAAATATATGCCTTAGACATAATTGACGTATATATTAAAAAGAAAACGAATTGAACAGTAATAATAAATTTAAATATTCAACAGAGTGTTCAATGAAAACTAATAGAAAAATAAATAAATGAATAGTATCGGGTATCGGTACAGGTATCAAATTTACCAAACAGAGTGTATTTTCGGTATCCGTTCGGCACCGGTATTCATCGGGTTTTACCCTCAAATACCGGTGTCGTACCAGTACCGTCCGTATCAAGCCATACTGTACCAGATATATTCGGTACCGGTACCCATTTTTGGGGATTTCGGTAACGGTATTTTCGGTACCGGTTGGTACCGAGCTCATCAAATCCTGTAGCAACGTACCAATGCAAGTAATTGCACATTTTAGATTACTTTTCATACACAGAGTAAGTAAACTGTATTTCGTTTGAATGAGGTTTTATATACACAACAACTTATTTTGCTTTATTTTTTTGTCTTTTTACGTAATGAATGAATTGTAGCATGTAAAATTAACTTGGATATTTAGATTATTGATGAGCAAATCGTATCAAATCCTGTAGTCAAACCGGTATCGTATCGGTACCAAATTTACTATACCAAATCATTTTCGGTACCAATTTGATACCCACATTTTGGCGTTTTCAGAATCGTTACTTTCGGTTCGACACCGGTCTAGCACCATACCTATATTTATTGATTTTTACCTTCAAATACCATATCGTATTGTACCGAGCATTTTCGATGCCGTTACCTAATTTTGATGATTTTCCGGATCGGCACTTTCGGTGCCGTTACAGGTACCGAGCTCATCCATATTTAACGTGTTAGCACCGTAATATCTTAACTGAAAACAACCGAATTTCCAACGTGTAGGACATGTGGGTCCTATTATTATATATTAGGTTATTTAAAATCGTTTTTTTAGGACGGATTGACTATCCTTTTCATGACATTTTTTATTTATGTTTTGATATTCGGTATCTGCTTACCGTTACTGACACGCGTTTTGCAGTCATTGGGTCCCCGCCGCAACGCGCGGGCGAAAATTTAACTAGTTTGAATTTAATTATATAAGAAAATCTATGACTAACATAAAAAATATATGCCTTAGAATTTCATCATGAATTTTAGTTTTATGACTTGAACTGTTTAAAGGTAACGTCCGTTACCATTTTTTCTACAGTTGGTGCAAGGTACTCACTAATCAATATGTTGAACTAGGGGTGAGTATGGATCGGTTTGATTTGTTTTTTTTAACGGCCAACAGAATCAATTCTGAGCACTTTTGGGGCACTAACTGGACAAACGGAGTACTCTGAGAGTAACCCGAGTCCTCCACCAATTCCGGGGAAAACCCGGTAACCCACCCGCCCATAGGCACGAGAGTAAAATTACTGGTAAAACCCATTTGGCTCAAGGATCCAACCCAGTTTTCTCTGGGTCTCCTATCATTGTCCACCAGTGTCTCACTGCATCAAGTGGGAGTTGAACCTGCATCTCTCAAGAGAAATGCAAGCCCTCAATCACATGATCTAGAGATCATTGGCGGGTTGATTCGCTTAATATCCAAAACCGAAATGGTAACCGCACGCTTCGGTTATCAAAAAGTTATAATCAATCCGTTTCAGTTATTTTGATTCAGATTAATCAGTTATTGCAGGTTAATTAGGTTTGATTCGGTTATGTTGGTTAGACCGTGGGGTATGGTGGGGCAGGGGTTTGGGGCATGGGTTGACACGTGGATTATGGGGCACTCAATACACAAACCCAAGTTCATAGGGGTATGGTGGGCGTGGCTGGGCTGGCGTGGCCAAGCCACATCATTTTTTTAATATATATATATAAGTATCCGCTAAAATGAGAACCACCTCGAGTTGTAAGAACCGCGAGAACTTTTTGATCTGGGGCGAGGTGGACCAAATTTTTTTTTCAGAAACGTAGATGCATGTATAAAAACAACATTTGTAAAAAAATGTCGTGGGTGTAGTTTTGAGCACCACAAGTTTGTGTTTACGGGACCCGTAAATTTTCCGGCCAGATTTACGGGTCCCGTAAACACAAACTTGTGGCGCTCAAAACTACACACACGACATTTTTTTTGAATTTTTTTTTACAAATGTTGTTTTTATACATGCATCTACGTTTATGAAAAAAAAATTGGTCCACCGCGCCCCCTACTCACCCCGAAATTATCAGAGCTGGCGTGACTGGACTGGTATCTTCATTGCACAGCGGAAGCAAAATAAGCTAAGTCTTTTAGTAAATGGAACGCCCACTAAGTACTCGAATTCCCAATGGTTCTCCTATTCAAACCATGCCTTGTCTTAGAACTGTAACCTGAGAAAGAAACATGCGAAAAATCAACATAAAGTTGAGCGAGTTCATAGTTTGTTTGTAAAAGATTTGAAATAAATCTTTTGAATAACCGGTTTGTGAAATAATATTGAGAAAACGAATTTAGAAATCATTTTCTTGCCAAGTTATATGGAAACGTTGTATTTGTAACCATGTATTTGTAAAGTCTCGTATTTGTAACGTTCGTATAACCGTCAATGCCCACCCTGACTTTGACTTCATGCCCGCATAATCCTATGCTTTGAATTTGTATAAAATATGGTATGTAATTTATAAAATCCCGGTATGAAAGCAAATAAGGAGACAAATCAGTAAATGTGTAACCACATGGTCCAACCTGCGGGCGCATGCTAAGATATGATCCCCACATGGTCCAACCTGCGGGCGCATGGGTGGGGTTAAGACAAGTCACCACATGGTCCAACCTGCGGGCGCATGGGTGGGGTTAAGATGTAATCACTGCATGGTCCAACCTGTGGGCGCATGCTAAGATATAATCACCACATGGTCCAACCTGCGGGCGCATGGGTGGGGTTCGTTATGTTCAAATAGACTTATCACTTATATGATCCAAGTGTACCATTCCTTAAGCTAATCATACCATGTATAAAATGTCTGAAATAATTGTATCATGTATTTTACCCCAGCCTCTAAGGCTGAACCTCCCCAGCCTCTAAGGCTAATTTCCCCTAGTCATAAAAATCAATCACTTTTCGATAATACGCATTTGTTTTGTAAAAACCGGTATATTTAGTATAAAGTTCATTCGTCAACCGTTTGAGTTCCTTGAAATCCATTCGTAACATGATCTAGAAATGTGGGTTTTCATTCATTCGAAAACTTTGTATGTTCTTGCAAAACGTGCTTTTTATCTAAAATATGAAATCTTTGTTTATCGATAACCTTGTATGTTTCTGAAAAACGTGCATGTCTTTCCACCCCGAAAACATTTACAAAAATGTAAAACTGTAAAAGGTGGGGTTATGAACTCACCTGAATATTCTTGTGCATAGCTAGCTAATTACGACTTTGTGATGTCGTTTCCAAGACTTGACTCGCTAGCGTGCATTCTACAATATTCCTTACACGGAATGTCTTATAAGTTTCTAAATAATGCGGTAACTAAACTACGTGTTACCGAGCTCTACCGAATCGTTAATCGAACGATTCAATGGTAAGTAGTTAACTTATCGGAAATGATTAGGTCATATTTGATAAGTGTCGTTTATTGTCGAAAATAACCACTATGTCTTGAAAAGACTTGATTCTCGAGAGGTTTAAATAAAAAAAATAAATATATATTTATATAAAGTATATAAATACTTCGTTGTAATTGCGTTAGCCGTCTCGAGTAGTCGTACGTGTATGTATCGAGTATTCGTATGAAAATAATATATAATAACTTGTATTATATATATCACGTCTTGTGTCTATTTGTCAAAAATATACGTATATGCCGTTTAGGCGTTTGAAATAAATATAAAACCATATTTATTTCAATGAGAGAATTCGTATTGTATGATACTTGAAATAAATATACAAACTATATTTATTTGTTGTAAATAATTTCCGAATCGTTGATATCGAAAGTTGTAAAGTGTTTGTCGTTTGAAATAAACTATGTTTATATTCATTTTTATAAAATAATCGTCGACATTTCGAAGTTTAGAATAAATATAATATCTATATTTATCGTCGTAAAATAATGTCCGATGCATAAAAACTATTCCTTTTGTTTTTATAAGAGAATTCGAGTCGTTAGACGTTTGAAAATAAATATAAAAAATATTATATTTATTTTGTAAAATACTTAGCGTTATTGACACATTTGTAAATTATAAAGTGCCGTTGAGAAAATATGCATCCGCGTCTTGTCTTAGGTGGGTCGTTTGAATAAAATCGCGTTTTCATTTTACGGGTTTTCTCGAAAAACGGGCAGAGTTTCCTCTGTTTTTGAACGCCCCGACAACACAAGTTGTCGTTACTTTATCAAAATTCAACCAATAATCAATATATAAGATTTCATAAAAACGACAAAGGTATAAGATGAACACTAAATTAATTTGGTTCGAGCTCGTTCACGAAGTTATTATAAACTTAAAGTTAACGCAAAATAATATTCTTTCTAAATCTTTTACCGAATCTTCGTGTCGAAACGTCGGACATTTTGACCGAGTTGACCGAGTCGTTGACTGAATTGACCCGAGCAGTTGACTTGTTGACTGCATTTGACCAAGACCCGAACCGAGTGAACTTGGTTTAACCGATTCGACTCGCACCGTATCGTTGACCTGAACCGAACCAAATCATGACCCGAGACCCGGGTTGACCTTGTTGATCGAATCCGAACCAAAGCACCCGAACTACCCTTGATCTAAAACAGATCTGAAGGAGGACCACCACCCACCGTCTGTTACCGTCCGGCCGATCCGGAGCCGCCGCTGCCGTTAACCCGTCGCACCACCACCGTAACCCCCCCCCCATACCGAAAAAGCTGGAATTTCGCCAGAATATAAAATTCTTTGAAACTTTGCAGAAATCCTCCAAGTGTCCCGATCTAGGCATGCACGGGAGAAAAAGTTCAAAACGGGATCGCCGGAATCTTGACCGGAACTTCACCGGAGTTGCGCGTGAGCCCAAACGGCTCAGAATCTTCGAAAACCGACACCGCCATCGTGTCGGGAACGTTCGGTTTAGTGGGGGTAGGGTATAGGCTCGAAGAATCCTCGCCGGAAAATGTCACCACCGCCGCCACATGCGGCAGCGCCGCCGCCGTCGCCGGTCGCCGGAGTTCGGCCGGTGCCGAGTGAGAGAGAGAGCGATGTAGGTGTGTGTGTTTGGTCTGTGTAATTTTGTTAAGAGAATGAGGGTTTTGAGCCCTCTAAAGGGTATTTATACTAGGATTGTTTTGTGGGCTTTTGGGCTTGGGCCCAAGGCCCACAAGCCCAAATCGCGTGTTACAAGTGGCCCGTAATCCCTGTGAGACCCGTTTTCAAATACCCGAACTCCTCGTAACGTCGTAAATCAAAATTTTAGATTTTAAAACATGTTAAATAATGTCGTTTTTGTCGTTGCCGCGCTCGTGCGTCGTTAACGGTAAAAAATCGCGTAAAATCCGACGTTGGTCTTTCTATTCCGTTTTTCGATCCGATTTCGACTATAGTTACAAAAACTTCATTACAGAGCTAATTATAGCGTAAAATGTAAGTTTCGAAGGTGCCAGGCGTCTCCGTCGCTTCCGTTTTGTTGCCGATGCGTTTTCTATCATCGCGTTTTTAGTTCACGTTTGCATTTGTGTCGCACGGAAGCCCAATAAATCATCATACAACAGATGATTGGTTTTCAAAGCGGTTTTGAAATTTATGTTCTTGTTGTGGTTGTCGCCTAAGGATAGGTGACAGTATTGTTTTATGACTAAACGCAAGTAAACTCGCGTTAGGGTCCTAGGAAGGTTATAGACTAGGTCAAAGTATTACTAATAACCTAATTCCCTATAACCATGAGCTCTGATACCAACTTTTCTGTCACACCCCGACCACGTAGAACAACAAAACGTGCCGGAAAACGTCGGGGAGTGTTGTAACAGAATCATTGCTTCATAACACATGGAAATTGAAATATTGTTTTATTTAATTAAAGAGTTAGAATGTCTTGACAATCAAAGAAACATAACATAAATAACTAGTCTTGCATCTTTTATTGACACTAAGGCCCAAGTCCGCCTATGTGTATCTTGATAAGTCCTATGCATCATCTCCTGAAAACACATGTGAAAATAGGTACGTCAGCATAAAAATGCCTGTGAGATACATAGGTTTTGTGAAAACAGAATTCATGACTTATGTTCGAGAAAATGTTTAGTCATGAACCTTGTAATTTGCTTTGTCTTGTAAATCATTTGAAAAACGATAAGATTAGATGATATGTATAAATAAGAGAATAATGTATGGTTAAATGAATAACCATGTAAAATGAGTTTGTATAAAATAAGTTGTTTGTAAATTAATGTCTTGTGAAAAGTATGTTATTTGTATAAAATGTTATATGTCCAAATTGAAATGATTCAAATAACGCTACGATATGTAATACCATACAATCACTTATATATAGGAAGTACCAGCGGCCTATCCACCATGCTTGTATCATATTACACACGCCTCGTTACTTAAATCCCTTACTCAAACCAAACCAACAATGTAAGATGTTTATGTTTAAACCAATTGCCAAATGTATTGAATAATTTGTCAAAATGTTTATGTCAAGATGTAAGTCATGTAATGTATAGCCAATGTCAAAAATGTTTATGTGTCAAATGTAAATCATGTAATGTGTGACCAATGTCAATAATGTTTATGTGTCAAATGTAAATTATGTAATGTGTAACCCAAAATGATATGTATGGCTAGTGAAATGTATCAACTAAACCATATGCACAAAAACAAAGTATTGAAGTAAAACATGGTTTAAATCAAAGCTATGTTTTGTGGAACAAATGCATGCTATACTGATATAAACATCTATGCGGTATTGTGAGAATGCATACATCCAAGCCTTGAGACTGTGGCGATAAACCCTTAAACAAATTAAAGGTTTATCTAAGTTATGTATATCGAATTCGGTCATTCCTTTCATCCAAACCTACCCAGGATGTCCGGAACGGGAGTTGTCAATTCCTATGGTACCACTACCTACTAACGAACGGCATGATCGGTGTTAATGAATGTATATTGATCCATCAAAACAAACCAAATATCATATCAAAATGTAAGCATGTGATGAATAATAAATGTACTAAGTATGCACACAATGGGCATACATAGCATAGAATGTAATGTAAAATAATGTACTAAGTACGCACACAATGGGCATACATAGCATAGAATGTAATGTAAAATAATGTACTAAGTACGCACACAATGAGCATACTTAGCATAAAATGTAATGTAAAATAATGTACTAAGTACGCACACAATGGGCATACATAGCATAAAGTGTAATGTAAAATAATGTACTAAGTACGCACACAATGGGCATACATAGCATAAAACACAATGAAATCATGTACTATGAATGTACTAATGAACATAGCTAGTATATGATGTGAAAACAGGAAAGCATGAAAGTAACAAGTAGGCACATGTGTTCCACCCCAAAACAGTTTGGAAAAACAGTAAAAGAGGGGTCTATGTACTCACTTGAGATTGCTCAGAAGTCCTAAGATAACCACCAAGCAATGCTAGAGATCACGGAATCAAACGACACCTAATATAGGTAACTATGTTAATAAACCGGACCTAATATCGAAGGATCGGATAGAATGAGGGTTCGTAAACCAAACGAGTATGGAGACTCGCGTAATATGGTTTAACAAAGCCCACATACTAAAACGAAACTTAACCTAAGTGTTTGTGACCCATTACGACCCGTTTAGGTAGCTTATGCTACTTTAACGCGTCGTTCGCGTAAAACGCTTTCGGAACGCCTAACTAGTCCTATGACAAGTAAAATATGCCTTAACATGTCTAATATGGTTGTCAAATCAGTTTAGATGTCAAAAGTTATGTTACATATGTTTAAAATGAATTTTGGCATCAAAGGGGTATTTTGGTAATTTACCTAAGGCATATAAACTACCTATCATACAACTACTTAAACGAAGCGACCATAAGGTATAACCTCGGAAGGTTATTCCCTATATACTATGGTCACCTAATGTGTTTGGTCGGATCCTAATGATCGACCAAATGGCCCGGGTTCGAAGGTATAAGCGATTTATCAGATCGCTTACCCTACGACCCTTGACAACGTGGTAATCAGTAGGCATAGTCACAAGGGACTATAACCATCGTGATTACAATCACGTTGCGAAGTTCAAACGAACTTCGCATTGACCATAAACTGGTCAACGCTGAAAATCAAACAAAGTTTGACTTTCGGACTCGAAAAGCAATAAAAGAACGAAGGAACACTTACGAAGGGTCCCCGAATGCTAATCTAGATCAAAATAGCTCAGGTATGAAACAAAGGTTTCAACTTAGAGCACAATTGATCAGATTCTAGTGAGAAATGAAGTTGGGGTATGTGGGTATTTATAGTTTTCGGTTCACCGTTAGGATCGTTTCTTGGAAAAGAGGGAATGATCTAGCCCGTACACTTGTCAAGATGTTGTGGTAACTGATTTTGGCCACCATAAGAGATTAACATGTGGCACTTGACCTTTGGAGAGTGTTTAAAGGCTGTAATCAGCTGTTACTTGACCTTTCCTGATCTGAAGGGCTGACGCGGGCCGCGTAAAGATACACACTGATCTTACGCGGGCCGCCTGGCCATGTCTGATCAGAAATAAGTTTCAGAAACTATAGTTTTGGTCCCTGCACGTGTTTAAGGCCATTTCCGACACTTCTAAGGCCCGTAAAGCCAACTTTAAGGCCCTAAAATGATTCCTAAACATTGTGGACATGAAACATGCTCAAAAATATGTCGGATGTTGGTTCGTTTGGTCGTACGAACGCGATGTTCGCTTAATTACGACGGAATGCGCACAAGCGCGAAAAACGATCCAAATGACGCAACGAATGGATTTTTCTTATGCCAAACACTAAAATAAAATATTTTAGTGCTTACATAAATTTTTGGATGTCCGGATGTATTCAGAACGTGAGTTATGCGCAAAAGTGCAAACTTGTGCACTTTTTGACACTTTTAGTCCCTGAATGACCCAAAAGTTTATTTTAGCATACCGAACACCTCAAAGCCTATTTCTAAGCTATGTAGAGGATATTTATGGTATGTTTAACTTGTGGTCATGTTCCGGAATGTTCGTTACTGTTCAAATTGGCATATTTTCGCAGTTTGTCAAGTTTAGTCCCTGTAAGCGAATTAACTTGTTTTTGCCATACCAAAGCCTTTAAAACTTATTTCTAAGTTATGTAAAGGTTATTTAAGGTATGTTAAGTATATGTTGATGTTCCGGAGTATTTTTCGCATTAAACTGATTACGTTTACGCACCAGTTTGAGTATAACTCTCCAGAAAGCGATATAGAGTTTGAAATTGAATAAAAGTCAAAACATGAAAAATGTAAAACATAACCAAACAAACATTGGGATCAAATAACATTGCTTTATTGATAATTGTACTGTTCACAATGATTACAAGCACAGATGTTACAGTCATCGTTATCATAGTAGGTAACGACCGCTCTACCTTCATCCTCCAAAATCATGTTGTGAAGAATGATACATGCGTACATCGCGTTTCCAATCTGATCCTTGTTCCATAGTCGACAAGGCATTGCCAATATTCGCCACTTTTTCTTCAAAACACCGAACGCTTGCTCGACGTCTTTACGTGCAGCCATTTGGACCCTGTTAAACTTTAATCTCTTTGGATCTATGGTACCGTGTCTTGTGAACGATTTTACGAAAACCCCCCACTCCGGGTAAATCCCATCAACTAGGTAGTACCCATACACGTACTCAACCCCGTTTACAAAGAAACTTCCTTTGGGTCCTATACCATTTACCCGATCATTGAAAAGGGGCGAGTGGTTTCTGATGGTAATATCGTTATGTGAACCTGGCATACCGAAGAACGCATGCCATATCCAAAGATCTTGGGGCGCAACCGCTTCAAGCATGATGGCTGGCATCCCGTGAAATCCACTCGTGTGAGCGCCTTGCCATGCAGTTGGACAAAGTTCCCAAGGCCATTTCATACAATCTAAACTACCTAGCATCCCGGGTAGCCCATGATAATCTGCATTATGTTCCAATATTTGTTGCATGTCACTGAACGAGGGCTTTCTCAAATATCTTTTCTTATAAAGTTCTAAAATACACGAACAAAAATTGTGAAGACTTTCTCTAGCTACACGTGCAAACATTTTTAAATAGTCATCCATAATGTCCGAACTATTGCCGTACGCTAACTGTCTAAGTGCTGTCGTGACCTTTTGCCACGTACTAAATCCTAATTGCCCAGTTACATCCAGTTTTTTGTTGAAAATAAACATACTTCTCCTCAAGATCTCTAGATATCCTTAAAAATACGTTTCTACTCATACGAAAACGACGCCTAAACATTTTTTCATCATACTTAGGTTCCGCTGAGAAATAATCGCTTACTAACAAATTGTTAGCGGTGTGCCGTTCACGAGCGATGTACCTCCTCCGTTTAGGTTTCGGAGTCTCTTCCTCATCGTCTTCCACGATAGCTTTCACCACCGTCGCGATCGTTTGTAGAAATATTTCCGCAGCATCGTCAGATGATGATGACGATTCACTTGAACTTGAAGAACTCATGGCAAGATTGTGTTTTATGTGTTTGATATTGTGTGAGAAAAATGTTAAATATGGTAAGGTATTTATATAGGAAAAAAAAGGTTTTTTTTTCTTTTTAAATTAATGCCCAACGGCTAGTTTTGTTGGCCAATCAGATCCCGCCATGTCAGGCTCGTAGCCCCGCCCCACGCCCGGGCTAAAACCCCCCGCCAATGGGGCCACGCCGAAACCCAAACCCACCCGGAGTGGTGACTTAGGCGTTTGTACCAAACCCCCGCCCCTACCCCGCCCCTACCCCGCCCCATACCCCATAGTCTTAAACGCCAAATAAAAACTTTTGAATGGACTAATTATTTTTTAACCGGTTCTGTTGGTTGACCGCTAAATCAAATCTTTTAAAATGGACTAAATATTTTTTATTGAACTTTTGTTAAGAATTTTACTAGAAAGCAAACCCACATGAATATTATACTACATATACATTTGTAAGATGGGGATAGTGCTAGGCAGCTGC
Organism: Helianthus tuberosus; assembly: GCA_030545235.1. NCBI lineage: Eukaryota > Viridiplantae > Streptophyta > Magnoliopsida > Asterales > Asteraceae > Helianthus > Helianthus tuberosus. Next base: position 13,579 of record JARYGA010033673.1, read on the forward strand.
CTGACACTTCCTTATTTGACCAACACGTTTATTGTTTTATATCCATTTTAAATTTATGTTTTAGCCCCCAGCTCAAAATAAAATTACGTTTTTTGTCCCCATCTCAAAATTACGATCTTGCCCTCAATTCAAAATTACGACTTTGTCTGGCACTCTCCCATTGGACCAACCAGTTTATTTTTTTATATTCATTCTAAAATCACGTTTTTGTCCCTCTTTAAAATTACGGTTTTGTCCCCAGCTCAAAATAAAATTACGCTTTTGTCCCCAGCTCAAAATTACGATTTTTCCGTAAATTCAAAATAAAATTGTGGTTTTGCCCTCAGCTCAGAATTACCTTTTCGCCCCCAGTTCAAAATAAAACTTTGTTTTTGCCCACAACTAAAAATTACGATTTTGCTCTCTGTTCAAAAATGTGATTTTTCCCCGTTTAAAAAATTATGATTTCGCCCTCATTTCAAAATTACGTTTTTTTCCCAGTTCAAAATAAAATTATGTTTTTGCCCCCAATTCAAAATTACGATTTTGCCCTCGGTTCAAAATAAAATTGTGCTTTTGCCTCCAGCTTAAAATTACGCCTGTGCCCTTAGTTCAAATTTATATTATGTTGTTACCCCAAGTTCAAAATTATGAATTTGCCCCTGTGAAAATTTACAATTTTGCCCCTGGGTCAAATTTACAGTACTGCCATTACTTTAGTTTTTGGCAAATTATGATTTTACCCCAGTAAAAAATACAACTTTCCCTCAGTTAAAAATTACAATATTGCCATTGTTTTAGTTTTTTTTATTAAAACTATAAAAGTGTTTTGTTTTAATTGGTTTACTCGATTTAATTGTTTTTCGAGTCAATAACACTCGCTCATTATTCGGCCATCGCCCCGCAACGCGGGCAGGGCAACACCTAGTTATAAACAATAAGGTCAAGTATTATACTATTTTAATGAAATAAAGGACTCAACCCCAATAATAAAAAATTCAAGTTTTACATGGTTTAAATATTTTTTTTAAGTAAATTGCCATTTTAGTCCTTGAGTTTTTTTTTAAATTGTCATGTCCAAATAATTTTTTTCTCATCTGAGTCCCTGACTTTTCCTTTTTCTTGCCATTTTGATTATATTGCTTAACTTAGTCTAAAAACCAGGTTATAATCAGGGATATTTTTGGCATTAAATTATTATGAGATTTATAAATTATGTTGTAAACTACCCCTGGTTATCACTACATAACAGCTATGCTAAAAATACCACTGGTTATAACCAGCTTTTTATACTGAGTTAGGCAATGTGATCAAAATGACAAGAAAATGAAAAAGTCAGGGACCCAGAGAAGAAAAAAAAACTATTTAAACTAAAATGACAATTTAGACCAAACCTCAAAGACTAAAATGACAATTTACTCTATTTTTTATTAGATATGTTTTCCTCCAACAAAATAACACACATGTTACTGTTCTTTTAGCCCAATTATGTAGCAAGAACAAATATTGATCTTGAACCAGTGGGCAGACTCATGAATTATTTGTTGGGGGTGCGAATGAGGTGTTCAACTATATTTTCAAGGGATGCGGTCAGAATTTTTTGCTTAAAATATACACTAATTTTTTTTTCAAAGGGTGCGGCCGCCCACCTTGGTCAAAGGATGGGTCCGCCCCTGCCTTGAACCAAAAGTATTATTTACACCAAACCAATCATATGATAGTGAAAACAAGAATCAAACACCGAAACAATATAAACATCCATATCTAATGAACATAGCATATTGTAAATAACTACACGGCCACACGGACACGGGTGTGTAATCGGTTCAGGTAGGTTAATTTGGTTATGCAACAAACAAAACCACAACTTTCGGTTAATCAGTTATTGCTTAACCCACTGTCGGTTAATTGCTCGTTTGTTCAATTTAGTTAATCCGGTTCAGTCAAGGTGGTTAACACGGTTACAGTTAGATTAATTCGCTTATTTGATGCACCCCTATGTTGAACTATAGGTGGCAAAATGTATGGTCTTTTTTAGTATGAGTCGGATTTGGGTCTCAATTTCTCTTCATGCTATAACCACTTCTTAAACAAGACATTTTGTAAAAGGACTTGTAACCCAATGGTATTAAGGTGTTGCACTGGTGTTCCTCTTAAACAGTGAGCGTTCAAGTAGTATAGATTTATGAGTAGGTGTAGTTGGTATGTGTTTATCGTTGAAAAAAGGGCATTGGTGAGCATGCTTTCAAGTTTCAATGATAGGGATAATGTATCGGCATGGCATTCAACAAATGGAAGTCGCATATTAGGGACTTCGTGATAATTTTTTTTTTTTTTGTATTTGTCAGGTCAAAAACCCCGCTCAAAAAAATGAATTGAAATTATTATTTTAAAACAACATGATTTAACCCGCATTCATTTTTATCATAACATGCTCTTACACGAACAAAAAGACCGCTCGTTAAAATGATCCGTTCTGACCCGTGAGGCCGTTACCACGACCAATCCGGCCAGTCTAGTTTGCATAACGTTTATTAAATTCAAACAAATCAATATTTTAAATTTGTATATATAGTTTATATACTACATTTCTTTTGTTTTCACACTGAAATAATAGAGCCAGAGGACAAGGAAAAGGTTAAAGGATAGCAAGCAATTCCTGAACACCATAAGGATACACACATGTATAAAAAGTAGAGAAAATCATAAAGTTATATCTTTATAAATACTTTGGAGAAAAAAAGTGTTATTTTATTGGGTGCTATATCTTTATAAATACTTTGCAGAAAAAAAAACTACCTTAGGTATAACTATAAATGTTTTTTTCTTCGATACCGACTTAAAGTGCGTGATATGTTACTTATTAGGTGTCGAATACCCAACCCACGAATGACGTTTGATGGACCTTCGCTGACGTCAAGAGCCTTTATCTTCGTTACTACAAAAGAACAAACCGTTAGCCTCGCCACGGAGGACCCCGGGAGGGGGATCCGTGACCAAGCTCCGGCGTGAGAGTAAGTAAGCTTGCCGGGAATGAGAGGAGCTTCTTCCGATGAGTATAGTCACCGGAAGGTTTCCTCTTTGGTGTGAATTTTATTAATATGCATGTGTAATAAATGTGAAGGAATGTTGGTCGGAAGTTAATGAAGGGAGAGTAAATGAGAATATAGTAAAATGAAGGAAAACCAGAGATGATACCTGCCCTTGTTCTTTTTGTGTTGCTCTTATATAACGGCTAGGCCTTATCTTGCTAGATATTTTCCCTCATATGATCCAACGGCTTCTAGGGGTTATGGGGAGGTGCAGACACGTGTCTGACCCCCAGCGGCGAGATGTCTTCCCCAATTAATGCTTTGGCCGGAGAAGTACAGTATTTTCAGGCGAGATCCCATTCTTATCGCTCATTAAATGAGGCCTGTACTTCCGCTTAGCTGTTTTCCCGCTCATAACAAAAGGGAAGGAAACTTAGTGGGCAAGGTGACCCCTTCTGATGGGCTTTTTATATAATTGGGCTTCCTAGAGATAGTCCAGAGCGGGTAAAGTGGGCCTACCCACTGGCCCGTCGTCAAGTCATCTTTAGTCCCTGGTTCTGAGACCCGAGGCTCATGATCCAGGGCTGAGCCATAACCGTCCGAAGAATGGTTTTTTCCAGTGGGTCCCCCTGGGACCGGTTGTAATGAACCATCCCCACTAATCATTACATCGCCGGTTTTATTATAGGGGGAGCTAGCCCCCTAACAACACGTGTTCCTTATTTTGAATTTTGAAGAGACAACTGAAGCGACGGTTACCTGCATGTCAGTCGCGTCTCTTTAAATACCCCATTCCTCTTTTCCGGTTTCTCACTCAAACATCTTTGAATCCCTTTTTCTTTCTCTGTGATACTTCTCCGTGACTACCTCTTCTTCTCCGATCATGAGTCGCTGTGGACGCTCATCCATAAGATCTGTATTGACGGCAAAGGACTTGAAGTCCTTTGTTGAAACGTATAACATCCCTGAGCGGTTTTCCCCTTCCTTGCCGGGACCTGACGAGTCGGCAGAATGCACACCGGAAAGAATCCCAGTTTATACCTTGGCCTTTTCTTCCTGTGGGGTACGGTACCCTCTTTCCTCTTTCAAGGTCTCTTTACTTCGTCACTTTGGCGTCCATTTCTCTCAGATTCACCCTCTAGGGTTTATGCGAGTAGTCCACTTTGAGTTATCTTGTGTAGCAATCTCAGGGGAGCCTTCTGTTCCTTTGTTCTGCATGTTCTACAGACTAATTTCAGACGGAGATTGGTTTACCTTTGCAAAACGGCCGAACGGTGTCTCGAGACCTTGCTATAGTTTCATGCCTACCTCCACTTATCCAAAAGACTGGAAAAGCATATTTATCTTTGTTTCTGCCGCCATGTTGCCGGATTCCCCACTGCCGAAGGATCTTGATGCCGCAATCGAAGACGTTGTTCCTACCCTTTCCGCAGCCGAAACCCTTCAGTGGAAACGGATGTGCGACAATCCAACGAGGGCATTCACCTTTTCTGAAGGAACGCTTGCTATGGGAGGATTGAGCCCCTCCTATCCGGTTCGTCCTAGGGCTTTTTTCGGCAAAAAGGGTATCTCTTTGTTCTTGATTTTGTCGTTTATGGTTAGTGCCTTGAGGATCATGTAGTCATCTTTAGTGTTTCTTTTTTGTGTAGAGATAACTTTGTGGAGGCTTCTTCAGGGTGATTCCAAAGATGTTAAGTATGTGGTTGACAATGAGATTGATCCTAGGTTGAACGCGGAGGTGCAGGCTACTGGGGGATCCCTCCAGGCCGGGGGTTCTATTGCTGTGGGTGGTGATGAGGAGGATTCCTCTGATGAAGAGGAGAGCTCTCCTGACTTTCCCCCTGTTCACCCCTCCGGCCAGAGTGATGACGAAGGTGTAGAAATTCAGCTAGTTCGTAAGAGGAAGTCCACCAGTCCTCGGCCAGCCCCTGCTCCCCGCAATATTCGTCAAAGGCTCCGGAGTGCCAGTGGCCAAAAACTTCCTCCTTCATCGAAAGCTGCTTCTGATCTCCCCCCTGCTGGGGTCAAAGGTTCCCTGTCTAAGCACCTGAAGTCTTCGAGCTTAGTGAGTGCTCCTCTGCTGGTGAGCTTTATCTTTCCTTGATCTTGTTTTTCTGTCCTTTGCCTTACCTCTGATGTTCTTTTTCTTACTTCTCAGGGAAGTTCCCTGGAGCCCATAGAGGTTCCTACTGGTCCCTCTTCTTCCTGTGTCCGGGATAAGGCCTCTGAGGTGGGGGTAGCTCGCTTTACCTCAGCTTTCGAGCTCTCTCCCTCCCGTGCTACTGGGACCAGCAAGCCCACTCCTCTTGAAGGTCCTGCTCATCGATCTCCTCTTGCCCCTTTGTTTGCCGATGCCCTCCCTTTTGCTTATGTCCCTAAGTGGAAGGTGACTAACTCCTCAGTGATAGGGACTCCTGAAGCTGCTAGGGACTTTTTGAACCATGCTGTTCCTCCCTCACACAAGTTTGTAAACTCTGCTTTGAGGGATGACCTCTTCGAGGATCAGTATAGCATGTCCCTGTGTGAAAGCTTTTTAGGGGCGCTGGGATGTTGCAGAGGATCGATGATCTGAGGAGGGCAAATGAAGGGCTTAAGGCTGAGCTAAAGGCTTCCCAGTCTGTTGTTGCTGGGCTTAGGAGCCAAGTGGTTGATGCTGAGAGGAAGTTGCAGGAGGGGAAGGTACATAGTCTTCTCCTCCCCTCCCCCCCCCCCCTTTTTTGTACTTATTGCTTTTTTATCCAGGGAGCTGGAGCTATACTTGAAAAGAAAGAACAAGCCTGGGAGCGGGAGATGGCAGCACTGGTTGAAGAGAAGGAGGAGCTTGCTGCTGAGCTGAAGCACGTGAAGGAAGTTGGTTCTGTTTCCCAGGAGCAATTCAATGCTATGTATGCAGAGTATGGGATAACTTCCGATGACAACCAACGATTGGCGGGGGAAAAGCATTGGCTAATTACTTAAGGTTTTGGGGCCTTCCTTGCTGCTGTTGCTCAGTCAGAGGACTTTAAGAGCGGTTTGGAGGAGGTGTACAGGGCCTATAGGGATGTTGGGTACCAGTCGGGATTGAAGGATGGTTATAAATACTCCGCTCAGGGCTTGGATAGGAAGGAGACTCCTCTGTATGACTCCAAGGTTAAGAAGAAGCTGTCCAAGCTGAATGAGGAGTTCGGGCATAAGACCCCGGCCATCCTTGAGAAAATCCTGGAGCATCCCTTGATTTCTATTGATGAATTGAAGACCATGTTCTCCTCTGCCGGTCCTTCGTCTCCACCGTCTCTTTCCGGGGGTGATCCCCAATGAATTCCGAACATTTGATACACTTCAATATGGTTGTAATAACTTTAACTTACTTTAGGATACTTGTGTGTTTTGCTTTACTATCTTGGGTGGTCTTTTGTGTTGGGGACCACTTCGACCTTTAACCGTATGGCTTATAGTTATGTATAGCCTTTTTGCTTTGTAGCCTGTTCCTTGTCTTGCCTGTTTTGCTTTGCAGGGGTTCTTTTCGGAGGTCAGTTTGGTGATCTCCTGGGGATTTTTAGGCTGTTTTGGCGAGGAGCTATGTTTTCGTTTTACCTTGCTGTGTTTGCAATCTTGTATATTGCTATCTCTTGCCCAAGTTATTAGGGCTTTTCTTTGTATATGTATTTTGTATTAAATAAAGCAGATTCCCTTTCGTAGTTTTGTACATACGGGTGTGTTTGCATTATTTGTTTTTTCTTTTTGTTATTTGCTTCGTTAAACTGTGATTGTCTGTTCGAGGCCAATCGGTGGACAAGTTTATAACGTGGTGCTATGTTTTTAACTTGCTTTGTTCGTTTTAGGTTAGCTAGACCCTTATTAGCCCCACGGCCGGGCTTTTGGCATGCTTTGAATGCCTCGTACACTTGTGTTTGTTTGTTCTAGTTTAGATTTAATGGTGTCCCTAGGCACGTCTGCCCGGGTGCAATTGTCCATTGTTTTCTCAAAATGGGACGTTCTCGTCCGTCTTTCATTTAATCTTTGGGGGTTTATATTTCCCGTCATAGATTGTTTACAAAATGTTTACTTTCTTGGGGGGAAGGTCCCCGTACATATAGTTATCTATTACAAAAGTGGCCCTTGGCCGTTTTCCCTGGGGGTACACCCCTTACATGTAATACTTCCTGAGCTGCATGAGGTTCCAGGTCCTGGGAACCTCCTTGCCCTCCAGTGTTTCCAACTTGCAAGTCTCTTTGCCATTCGCCCATGTGACTCTGTAGGGCCCTTCCCAGTTGGGGCCTAGCTTCCCGGTGTTTTCTTGCAGACTAGCCTCGTTGGCTCTAAGAACCAGATCCCCTGGGACGATGTTGAGTTTCTTCATCCTGGCGTTGTAGTAACTTTCCAGGAGCTTTTTGTATTGGGCCTCCTTAACCGCTGCTATTTCCCTCCTTTCCTCCAACAAGTTTAGGTTCATCCTGAGGTCCTGCTCATTTTCCTCATCCCGGAGCTTCATTCGGGCAGTTGGGGATCCAATCTCAGCAGGGATGACAGCCTCCGTCCCATAGGTAAGGCTGAACGGGGTTTCCCCGTTGCAACTTTTGGGGGTGGTTCTGTATGCCCACAACACAAATGGAAGTTCCTCCAGCCAGCCTTTCTGTTTCCTCCCAAGCCTACCCTCCATTCCTTTAATGACGTTTTGGTTGGCTCTCTCCACTAACCCGTTACTCTGGGCATAGGTAACGGAAGTAAACACTTGCTGGATCCGCATCTGCTCGCACCATGGTTTGAAGGGCCTTCCAGCAAATTGGACCCCGTTGTCACTCACCAACTCTTTTGGAACCCCATATCTGCATATGATGTTATCCAGCACGAACCTTCTCATCTGGTCTCCAGTAATCTTTGCCAAGGGCTTCGCTTCAATCTATTTAGTGAAATAGTCAATGGCTGCCACCACGTATTTGACCCCTCCTGGACCCTCCGGGAAAGGCCCAATTATGTCGATGGCCCATTTCTGGAATGGCCACGACGTCGAAACTGGTACCATGGGGTGTTTGTGCCGGTGGGTCATCGGTGCATGCACTTTGCAGTTGTCACACTTCTTGATTTCCTCAGATGCCATTTCGTACATCCGCGGCCAGTAAAACCCTGCATTCATTGCCTTTCTCACTATTGTTCTTGGTCCCGAGTGCATTCTGCAAATCCCCTCATGCATCTCCCTAACCACATATTCGGCTTCTTCCATATCAACGCACTTCAGGGACGGGCCCAGATATGACCTCCGGTATAGCTCTCCTTCGATCAGTTCATACTGTAGGGCCTTGACCCTTATCTTTCGGGCAGCCCATTCCCCCTCGGGTAGAGTTCCATCCCGGAGAAATCTGACTATCGGGGTCATCCATGTTTCTTGGGGACCTTCGATCGTGGCAACCTCTGCTGTGTTAAGGGGGGAGGATGTCAGGACCTCCACTTTAACTTCTTTTGCGAGATGGTCGAATGCTACCGAAGCTAATTTGCTAAGTGCATCAGATTTCCTGTTCCTTCCACGGGGGATGTATTCCAGTTTGAAAGTTTTGAATGCCTTAGCCATCTCCTTAACTTTCTCCACGTATCGAGCCATAGTGCTATCCTTAGCCTCATATTCTCCTTGGTACTGTTTTACTACTAGCTGTGAATCAGTGCTGGCTTCTACGTGTTTTGTTTTCATTTTTTGTGCCAGCCTCATCCCTGCTAGGAGGGCCTCATATTCTGCGGTATTGTTGGTGTTCTCGAAATCCAGCCTTACGGCATATGTCAGCTCGACCCCCTCGGGACTTATCAATGTGATTCCAGCTCCATTTCCCTCTTCACTGGATGCTCCATCGGTGAGCAACTTCCACACCGCCTCATCTTCCTTCTCTCTTTCTTCTTTCTCTAAGGCCTCCCATTTTAACAGTTGCTTCTCTTCATCCTCAGGGACTTCTGCTAAGAAGTCGGCCAGTATCTGTCCCTTCATGGCTGTCCTGGGCTTAAACTCCAGAGAATGCTCCCCTAACTCCACAGCCCATTTAGCTAACCGTCCTGATAGTTCTGGCCTCCTGAGTACCTTCTGAAGGGGTTGATCGGTCATTAGGGTAATCTTGTGTTCGTGGAAATACCTCCTGAGTCTTCGGGATGCGAAGACAAGAGCTAGTGCGAGCTTCTCTAGGGGCATGTATCATTCTTCAGGCCCTTTAAGCGTTCTACTGATGAAATATATGGGGATCTGTTTCCCTTCCCGCTCTACCATCATGACCGCACTTATGGTCGTTTTTGAGGCGGACAGATACAGGAGCAATGGGTCCCCGGGTACTGGGGTGGCCAGCATCGGGAGCTTGCAGATGTATGCTTTCATTTCTTGGAAGGCTGTCTCAACCTCCGTGGTCCATTTAAACTTGTTTGTTTGAAGGCAGTCTTTCAATACTTTCATAAAGGGAAGGGTCTTGTCAGCCACCTTTGATAAGAAACGGTTTAATGCTATTAGCCTTCCGTTTAGTTGCTGGATGTCCTTCAAGGACCTGGGGGATCGCATCTCAGCCACCGCCTGGGTTTTCTCCGGGTTTGCCTTGATCCCACCCTTGGTGACCACTACTCCCAGGAAATTCCCTTCCTCTACTCCAAAACAACACTTCCTAGGGTTTAACTTCATGTTCACATCTTGCATAGTGTGGAGAGTCTCGGCTACATCACTTATCAGGGCCGTCTCCGTCAAGCTTTTGATAACAATATCATCAACGTACACCTCCAGGTTCCTTCCTCGTTGTTCCCTGAACAGGGTGTTCATGAACCTCTGATATGTGGCTCCAGCATTCTTGAGGCCGAAGGGCATCTTGGTGTAGCAGAACGTCCCTTCGTCTGTGATGAAGGCAGTTTTTTCCTCGTCTTCTATTGACATCTGGATTTGGTGGTATCCCTTGTAGGCGTCCAGGAAACATTTCAGGGGGTACTGAGACAAAGAGTCCACCTGGGTGTCTATCTCCGGAAGAGGATAGCAGTCTTTGGGACATGCTTTGTTTAGGTCTTGGAAGTCGATGCACATCCTCCATCCCCCGTCTTTTTTCTGAACCATGACTGGGTTGGCAACCCAGGATGGGTATTTAACTTCCCTGACTATCCCCACTCTGAGTAGTTTCCGAGTTTCTTCATAAGCAGCCCTTCTTTTATTAGGTCCCATACTCCGCTTCTTTTGTTTCACTGGCTTCGCCCATGTAAAGGTGTTGAGCCGGTGTTCTGTCAGACTCCTTGGGATCCCTGTCATGTCTTCATGTTGAAATTCAAACACATCTATGTTATGGAGGAGCAACTCCTTCAGGGCACTCTTGCATTTGTCACTCAAGTGACTTCCCACCTTGACTGTCTGTTCTGGGAACCTATCACAGAGGACCCATTCTTCCACCTTCTTTCCCTGGGATTGCCCTGGTTCTTCCCCTTTGGATACGGAAGAAACTACTTCGTAGGCGGACTTAACCCATGCAAGGCCTTTTGGTGTTTGAAATACCAAAGCTCCGTGGGGGGTGGATGCTTGTGCCTGTATATCTCCAATTCCGGGTCTCCCTAAGATTGCATTGTACTTAGAGGGTGCCCTGACTACTGTGAAGGTCAGATTAACCGTTCGGACCCGATCCCCTACACCAACTGTTAATGGGAGCCTGATCTTTCCCAGGGGATGTGAGACGCTGTTGTTGAACCCTACCAATGGGATGGAATCTTCCTCCAACCTATCTCTTATGTCCCTATCGAACCTAAGGAAGCAGTGTTCGTATATTACCTCGACGCCTGACCCTCCATCCACATGTATCCTGGACACCTTATGTCCAGCTATTATAGCTGAGATATTCAACGGGAGTCGTTGTACCTCATTTTCTTCCAGATACGGCATAAGAATGGGAGCTCTCATGTAGTTCGGGGAGCCCAGGATCCGGGCCTTTACACTACGGGTGGTATCAAATTCATTCCTCCTTCTAATCATGTCAACATCTGCCCTCCCAGGCTCCCTTACATCTCTTCCTGTGGTCCCCTCCCCCTTCCTTGATTTCCTTGACCAAGTGGGCCAGTCTCCCCGTCTTTACTGCAGCCTCTATTTCTCTTTTTAAATACATGCAGTCATCAGTTTTATGCCCGAAGCCTTTGTGAAACTCACAATATTCGTTTGGTTGTGCTTTTAGCCCAGGATTTATGGGTGGCGGTCTTGGGAAGGAGTTCTTTACCCTTTCGGTGGCCAGTATCTCACTAGGTGTCTTGATGAGGGGCTGAAATTATCAGGGTATAAAGGGGGACCCCTTCCTCGAGGTCTATATGGGGAGTATGAGGGTCTCATTCTGTCATGCATCATTCTATCAAAAGCAGGTTTTCGAGAATAGGGTGTACCTTTGTCAGGACGCTTTGTGACTGGGGCGATCCTCCGGGGTGCGACGTCTATTTCCTTGGCCTTGCTGACCGTATCCTTCCCTCTGACAAAGGCCCTGACCCTGTCCATAAGGCTATCAAATGAGTGGGGGAACTCCTCCCCCAGTTTCTCACACAGCTGGGCATGTTTTAGCCCGTTTATAAAACTGCTGATTTTCATGACCTCCGGGACATCTTTGATGTTCATGCTCTCCTTGACAAACCGTTCCATGTATTGATCTATTCTCTTGTTATCCCTCTGTCTGATATGAAGGATCTCATTCGGGTTTTTAACCACCTTTCTCTGTTGGCCAAAATTCCTGAGGAACTTCTCGCTTAGCTCTTCATAGCTGTCTATGCTCCCCGGGGGGAGACTATCAAACCAAAGCCTGGCTCCTTCCGTCAGGGTCTGCACAAACATGTGGCACCATACTGGCATGGGCCACCTTCCCAGTTGCCCCGCTCCTCGGAAGGCGTGCAGGTGATCTTCTGGGTCTCTCGTCCCATCATATCGATCAAAGCCTGGGGGTAGCTTTGTCTTGGGAGGCATAGGTGCTTCTGAGATTCTCCTTGTGAACTTTGAGACCTCGGCTAAGTCTCATGGCAAGTATGGTTGGTCCAAGCCACCGTCACCAAAGTTGTCTTTCTCTTTTTCTTTCCCCTTGGATTTCTGGCCTGTGAACAGATCCTCCCTTTCCTCAGAGGACATCTGTCTTAGGGCAGACATGAACGTTTCTAGCTGGCCAACGCTGTTGTTCTTATTTTGAAGGTCCGTTCCTTCCTGGTTGGAGGGTGTGTCAAAGGAAAGCCTGGCCCTGAGGCTGTCGAGTTTTTCCTGCCTCTTTAAATCTTCCAGGCACTTAGTTAACTTTTCCCTGTGCATGGCCACGAAATCGGGAGTAATACATTCCGCTTCTCCCGGATTTTCTATCTGGTTCTCGTTACCTTCTTCATGAGTAATATCCTCTACGGTGACCTTATCCAAATCGTTTTGTACCGTTTGAACGATACGCGAGTTGTGTGGGGTTGCCATGTTATTCTTGACAGGATAAGCTGCTCTTTGGACGTCGAGTGTTGGTGTGGGAACACCGGGCAAGCTGATGTCCCACGGATGGCGCCAATGTCGAATACCCAACCCACGAATGACGTTTGATGGATCTTCACTGACGTCAAGAGCCTTTATCTTCGTTACTACAAAAGAACAAACTGTTAGCCTCGCCACAGAGGACCCCAGGAGGGGGATCCGTGACCAAGCTCCGGCGTGAGAGTAAGTAAGCTTGCCGGGAATGAGAGGAGCTTCTTCCGATGAGTATAGTCACCGGAAGGTTTCCTCTTTGGTGTGAATCTTATTAATATGCATGTGTAATAAATGTAAAGGAATGTTGGTCGGAAGTTAATGAAGGGAGAGTAAATGAGAATATAGTAAAATGAAGGAAAACCGGAGATGATACCTGCCCTTGTTCTTTTTGTGTTGCTCTTATATAACGGCTAGGGCTTATCTTGCTAGATATTTTCCCTCATATGATCCAACGGCTTCTAGGGGTTATCGGGAGGTGCAGACACGTGTCTGACCCCCAGCGGCGAGATGTCTTCCCCAATTAATGCTTTGGCCGGAGATGTACAGTATTTTCAGGCGAGATCCCATTCTTATCGCTCATTAAATGAGGCCTGTACTTCCGCTTAGCTGTTTTCCCGCTCATAACAAAAGGGAAGGAAACTTAGTGGGCAAGGTGACCCCTTCTGATGGGCTTTTTATATAATTGGGCTTCCTAGAGATAGTCCAGAGCGGGTAAAGTGGGCCTACCCACTGGCCCGTCGTCATTAGGTATAACTATAAATGTTGGTACGGTTCTCTACTTACTACTTACTATTGACTATTGAATCCATCATTTGTGGTCTAATGATAGGGAGGTTTGGGTTCTTCATTGGAGACTCAAGTTCAATTCCTACTTGTGTCACTTTGATGGATTAAGCAATGGCGGATAGAGCTTAGCCTCTTTGCAGACAGTGTTGCAAAAGTCGGTCTAGGCGACCGATTAATCGGCGCCTAGGCGCTAATTGGCTGTTCATCGCCTAAATTTGAGCAAATCGGCCAATAAATCGGTCCAGGTCAAAAGTCGGTCAAGTCGGACTAATCGGACTCGGGTTTTTTTGCTCAAAATCGGTCCTAGTCAGTCCTAGTCGGTTAAAAGTCGGTTAAAATTTGAATTTCTAAGTACTTGATTTGTCATGTTTAAGTTTAATTGCTTATGTTTGAACCATACTATTTGAAACTTGAAGTATTTATGTGAATTTTGAAGTATTATTTTTATATTATTGTGTGTGTGTATATATATATATATATATATATATAAATTTGAAAAATTACATATAAAAGTTCCCATTCTGATTTATCCCGATTAATCCCTATTAATCCATAGGCGCTACCTCACCGCCCGACTAGCGCCTTCTACAACATTGCTTGCATAGGTGTCAGGTTCTATCCTGAGCCCACTCAGGTTTTCGTCTCATCGTGTGTTACGCCAGAAAGCATTCAACTATTGTAGTGACACAACGTTTGTCAAGTGGCCGTCGGCGATATGATTACCCGGGGTAACGCCCAAATCAATTTGGAGAGTGTGGTGGCCTAGCACAAGAAAGTCGTCATTCCAAAAAAATTGACCCAATAACCAATCCATTTAAAGTTCGGGTTATTCGGGTTTGGGTTATTCGGGTTCCGGGTTTTCGGGTCGGGTTGTTCGGTTTTCATGTTTAGATGTAGAATGAAAATAAATGTTTTTTTTTTACAAAATATGATCAAAATGCATATTGCTACTTTAAAAATAGAGTTAATTGCCATTTTAGTCCCTATGGTTTGGGCCAATTTGCCAGTTTAGTCCAAATGTTTTATTTTTAACATCTGGATCCAAAAAGGTTTCATCGTTGCCATTTTGGTCCAACTGACTTAACTCCATCCATATGTGTTAAGTCTGCCAAGGGCATTTTAGTCATTTCACTTTTCTTTTAATTAATCCTTTATTCTTTATTGTTTAAAAACATTAATGAAAGGGCATTTCAGTAATTTTATAAATCTAACTATTAAATTATTTGTATTCCTAAATTCAATTTTAATCAATTTCATTAAATCATTAAATTCTTAAATCTATTTTATGTATCCTCAAACCATCAGTTCATTCAAAAAAGAAAATCAAAACTTCTGTACATCACCTTTCATCACCAACAACCCCTCCCCTCCCTCTGCTGCTAATCGACTACCACCACCACCACCACTATTTGCCATTACCACCAAACCGCCATCACCATTATCACCATCGCCACCGGACCTCACCACCACCCTCCCTTCCCCAACCCACCCCTTCTCTCCCTCTCTATATACCTTCTCAATGTAACACCCCAAAAATGGGTTTGGTAATCAAACCACGTTAATAGTGACAACGGGTAAAATACTGTTAGTGGTAAAAAAATTAACGTGGTAAATATTAGAATTTAAATAAATAAACTTGATGTTAATAAAAAGAGGATAAATACTTTGAGAAAACAAAAGTATATAGAAGGCCCGAGTTAACGGAACTTAAAATAAAACGGGTTATGACTTCCCGAACCCATTAAGTTAACTAGGAATGTTTAACCTAGTTAATAAGGGGAATATTACTAGAAATAGGTGGGTTATGGTCTACTTAATGACTAACCAAACTAGAGGGACCTAAGTTGCCAAAAAGGAGACTTGAATTATAAAAACTAAAAATCAAAACATAACACACACTTTGTGTGTGTGTGTGCGTACGCCCAGGAGCAAGAACAAGGGGCTCCAAACCCTAGTTCAACAAATTGATCCAATTGAAGCCCAAATCAAGAGCCAAATCAATGCATGAACACAAATTTGTGATCACCAAGTCAAGGGGATCGTAAGGTGTGTCGAATTTCTAACATTCGTGAAGTTGTAAAAAGTTGATAATCATCCTAATCGCGAATTAGGCATGGATTAGAGAAGCTATGGCTAGATTAGTGATGTATACTTGCTTAGGAACGAAACCCTAAGTGAAAATCATACATAACATGCTATGAATTGAAGGATTTGATGAATTAACACACTTAGATAAGTTGGTTTTTAATGTTATGATGAAATTGATGATATAACTATGCTTAGAATCAACATGCATGATAACAAATAGAAGGTGTTCGATTGAACCATGAATTTGGGTACAAGATCATACTTCTCACGAAATGGGTTTTGTATGATATAGGAAAATTGATGTTAAGATCGTGATATAGATACTTGAAATCATGTTACCTAGTAGTTAATGTGTAAAATTTGATTTCGTTAAGAGTTCGGATGAAATGCCTTAGCGAAATTCCATAAACCAAATGTGCATTGAATAAGTTGATAAGTCGATTGACTTTAAAAAGTCAAACCGACCAAGTATATGATCGAATGATAAATTCAATATAAGAAGCGTAGGATGGAATAGTCGTAAATGATTATAACTAACCTAACCATCTTACAATTACAATGATAGTTTGACGCTTGGCAAGCAAGCTGAAAGCTTGGGGAAGGAAGTGGGTCAAACGAATCAAGAATGAAAGGAAAAACGTAATTCAGATGCAAGGTAAGTATAGCTTACACTAGTCATATATGTTGGAATATTCTTTGTCGTATTGATTACGACTAAGACAAATACCTAATTGAGATATGGTGTTCCGGCGTGTAGTCGTACGGAACAAGATAATCAAATATGATAAGAAACCATAGTGATGGCTAAAAATGAGTTAAATCGGTAATTCGATCATATTATGACGAATGAAACATGTACTTTTAAGGGTTACCATATAAGGTATATCATAATAACCAATAAGGGTAAAATTGTAATTTGGTCACTCGTTGACAATAATTGTTGGTTTTGAAAGATACTTTATTTCGAAAGCCTTGATAGGCCAGAAGCGTTAAGAAGTGATTTATAATTGAAATGACCGCA
>JARYGA010033674.1:0-68299 GCA_030545235.1 Helianthus tuberosus
TGTGGACCATAAGGGTTAGGAGGTGTTGAACTGTGTGAGACCGACCGCCTAGCCGGCTCAAAGAGGTTTCTCCGGTTCTGCCGGGGATCGTCACTCTCCGTGGTAGATGGAGCTAGCACATTCGAAGGTCCAGCTTCATTATCATTGGGGGCGGTGATTGGCCCCTTGCCTCTTCCTCTTCTCCTGAAGAATCTTGGCGGAATTTTGTTAATCCTGTCAATATGGCATGAGATAACAAAACAAAAATATATGCAAAATAAAGGACAACACAAACAAAGTGGAATTTGTCCTATGTTATATGTCTAGACTCGAAAGTTTAGAATTGTGCAATTGTGTAACTGAGATTAAACACAAAAGACTAGTGTTTAATTCACTCAGTGTTGGCTCTGATACCAACCTGTCACACCCCGATTTCCACGTGTCACCGGTGGGCCCGGTGGGGGAGTATCGTGACGTGGTTGGAAACATAATAGTCAAACAACACAATAATCAATATGCACAGCGGAAGCAAATTTAAAAATATGATACAACCGAATTTAATATTGTAATATCAAATGTCACAATATTCGGAAGTTTATCCACAGATGGATCGAAAATAAAATAGTATTAATAGTTCAACAGACTTCAGGCATCTTAAGCTTGTGAGACTTCAAGTGATGCTAAGGAGAAATCCCAGCCAATTACGCATAGTACCTGCATTTAATCTTTTTGGGAAAATACGTCAGTTTACACTGGTAAATACAATCAACTGACTCATTTTGGAAAATGATTGAAAATTGGTTTGGATGCACGTGGCATAAACTTTTTTATGTAACTTGGGAGAATTATTAAATATTATAATCTTGTGAACGAATTACATGTTCCTTGTGCGTTCAGTAGCCCGGATCTTGTCCGGGTTAAAGATCAATAGACACACCACAATATACTTTTGTGCACTGACGGGTGTACGCCTACACCCCGCACTTAAGTCATGGCCATTTCGTAAAATGATGCCAAGGATATCCGGGACATGGTCATTAACCCCCCAAAGGCTTTAAGTAACAAGACTGTTTAAACGAGCCGATCAAATTTATTCAATTACCCACTCAACGGTGAAGGATTTGATGCCCGGTCAAGCGGTATTCTATATACCGTAACCCAAGCCCGTATAGGGAAAATAAGTTAAAAGTATTTACCTGAGCAATGTATAAATCACAATAAGCAAATTGCAAGTAGCTTTTACTGGTTCTCCGAATCTGGAACGAAGGTTTATAATAACCAATTAGAATTCTAACGGGTCTTTAATTAAGCTTAATCTTAGACCGGTTAGTTTCAAAGATACGGTTCGTACGCACGATTAAGCGAAGACCGGATAGAATGTGATTTAGACCCGACAAGTTCAGAGACTTGTTTAATATGGTTCCTTCATGCACATTCTGGATTTTGAGATAAAACCGATAAGGTTTGACCCGTTTCGGCTAATTTATGTAAACTTATTACATAAACCGAACCGTACGCGTAATAAGCGTAACGGGTATCCGTAAGAGGCATATACAGGTTTCCTAAGTTAATATGCTTTAATATGTTGTGATATCAGTAATATATCATTTATTATGCCCGAAGTGAATTTAAACACAAACTATGCCCCGTAGGGGTAGTTTGGTCATTTTAAAGGTTGTAAAAGAGTTTAAGTAGTATCCTGAGTTACAGGTCTGATGTAATCATAAAAAATAATTAGTTTACTGATTTATAACGGTAAGGTATTGTAGGTATGTGAAATTTATCAATTATAACCAAACTATGCCCCGTAGGGGTATTTTGGTAATTTCACATAAGCCGAACAGCTCAAAACCAAAGTCTGAGTTTATCAACCTTTGCTTACTGTTAAA
Source organism: Helianthus tuberosus (assembly GCA_030545235.1). Classification (NCBI taxonomy): domain Eukaryota; kingdom Viridiplantae; phylum Streptophyta; class Magnoliopsida; order Asterales; family Asteraceae; genus Helianthus; species Helianthus tuberosus. Next base: position 1,869 of record JARYGA010033674.1, read on the forward strand.
ATATTATAATTTTCCTCAAATATCAGTAGGTATCAACCCTTGTATGTTTAATATAGTTATAGCACATACTATGCGTTAAAAACGCTTAAAAGGCGACTAAAGGCCATTTCCAGGTTCGATACTTAAATCTGATATTTTTATATTTCCAGAAGGCTTAAAATAATTTATTTATCATATGTGATCAGTAGCAAAAGGTTTGTAGTCGTTTAGATATGTAAAACTCATTTTATGGCCCGTGAGGGCAAAACCGACAATTACCGGATTAAGCCTACGACTATGAGTTATGCTCAGCCTAAAATTAATTAAAAATCTTTAAAAATCCCAAAATAATATATTACATCAGTGGGTAAAGAGATTGATATCAAAAAGTATGTTTAAGTATGCTATACGCTAAATACGCCGTTTAATTAACATAAAGCTTTAATTTTACGCTAACGAGCATAACTCTTAACCTACATCTCAAGCTGATGTCAAATTTTGTATACAAGTTTATATATCAGTAATTAAAGTTTCTACTCTTTTACATTTCCAAAAATCACGTTTTAAGGTAATAAGGGCATAATGGTCAACATACGAGCAATTAACGGAATCATGCGAATTAATCGGTTAACTAATGAACCATGGTGTATAATCACAGAGGGTTATACTAGCATGTAACCTGGTCCAAATGAAGCTCTAAGGCATTTCTAAATCATGCCTAAACGGGTCAGAACTGAAAGTTAAAGTATAAGTCAAACTATGCGACTTTCGGTTCCGAACCGGGTCTAAACAGGAAATTGTCGGGTTGAACATGTTTAGACATGTTCTTACACTTATTACCAAGTTATAACAATGATCAAACAGGTTGTATATGATCTACATTGCTAATTATGCATAAATTGTAATTTAAACATTCTATTGACTTTTTCTTAGCAAGTTTGACCCGACTTTTGACCTGGTTAGAGTGGTAATCAGGGGGAACCCTTTTAAGGTTTTATTACCCACATAATTACCAACTTATAACTACTTTTAATTCGAGATTTGACTGAGCCATTATTAATAAATCTTGAAGTCAAACCGTAATTACGATGGTTTGACTTTTAGCTAAATAACTAAGCTAAACATTATTAAAGAAGGATTAGCAAACTTACAAGAGTCCTAAGCTTGATTAGTGATCACTTGAGAGTGTCTTGGAGCTCCAGAAATGATCAGATTGCTTGAAGGAAGGTGTGAAGAATGAGTTGCAAGTTCATGGCCTTTTATAGTGTTTACTCCACCATAAGAAGTTGACACTTGGGTCTACAACTCTCCACAACTGATCAACACATGTTCCTAGTGCTTAGGGGGTGCCTAGGGGTCGTCCAAGATGAGGCAAATCGGTTAAAAGACGAACACAAGGTGTAAGATCCCGAAATTTCAAAACTTTATACTAGAATTTTTAAAAGTGTATAATAAACAAGAATCAATTAACCGGGATAAATAACCCAGTTAGCTAGAAGTCTTGTAGTAACACAAGAATGAGTTAAAAAGCCAAAGAAAATAAACTAAATGAAAGTGGAGGGACCTAGATTGTCAAAATTGAAACTCAATTTACTAATAATTAGTAAAACAAAAACCAAACACTCCATATTTGGGAGTTCTGGTCGACCAAGAAACCACAGGGTCGACACCCTCATCTCCACAACCCTAAATTCTACTAAAAACCCAAAATTGAAGGCTCAAATCATGTCATAATCGAAATCTGAGCATAGAATCGTGATCTCCTCGTCAAGGAGGTTATAAGGTATGTCAAATTAGGTTGTTTAGATACAACTCAAGTTCTTGCATGTGATTGAAATCAAAGGTTGAGCTTGATTACGTGTTGTAAAACATGAAATTGGAAGTAATGTGAAGTCTAGGGACAAACCCTAGATGATTTCTTGTCAAAATCTTGCATGTTAGTTGTAAGGATCAAAATCACTATAGTGAGTGATTAGTAAGTTAGTAGAACTTGATAAACACTAGGATTAAGATTCTTGTTCTAGTGTAAACAGAAATTGTGAATTAATCTCTGAAATTGTTGATGTTAAAATATGTGTATATTGACTAGTTGAAGTTAATTTGAGTGATAAATTCAAGTTATGAACTTGGTTTAGATCATGTAGAAATCTTACCCGCAAGGTGTTTGATAAAACGCCTAAATGAGGGTTAAAATGTTAAAGATTGCTAAAAACGCAGATTTGTATATGTTATGAATTTATGCGTTAAAGCTTACGAAAGAGTTCTAATCTTGTTATGAATTGAACTCTTTAGGCAAGGAATCCGGAACGTCAAGTGGACACGCCGGAGGTGATACTCGCGGAAAAGGTGTGCTTTAAAGGTACGTGACTTTAGTCTCGTTGTATTATGTAATAACATTTAGTTTTAAATGTACAAACGATGTTGGATTGTAATTGATGCGTTTGATGTATCGTTAAGTGGCGAAGTTCACTAGATCCACGAACGGGATAAAATAAACATTAGAAGTTTGGTTTGGTATAATAATAAAGTGATGGTATTCACTAGATAGCCAAACGGGTCAAAATGTTGCTTGAAAACGAATCACATGAGTAGAGACTTAAAAGTCTCATATCTTGCTAGGTGATAGATGGTAATACATCAATAAATTAGTTCTGATATTTTAAGTCTACGAACCCGGTATATCGGGTCAAACTATAGAAGTTAATAGAAGGTGTCGTTTGAAACGGAATGCTTGAATTCCGAGAAAAACAAGTGTTTAGTTCGGAGAAAACGCGAAGCCATGGTATGGCGCGTATACTCCAAGGTCATGAGCCCGGTTAATTGGGTAATTATGTCAAAAAGGTTTTAAGAATGGAAAAAGGGGTGCAATGCACTTACACTAACGGGTCGAATAATGGAAATAAGGAAATTGTGAACCACTTGACGGTATCTCGGTTTCCGTGTTGTGAAATTTACATGGTTGTATCCGTAATTTTATTACGGACTCATAGAAGGAAGAATCGGGTAAATCGGACTAATGAGTAAAAAGTTATGACATTTCAAAGTTGAAAAATAGTCTAAGGACAGATCTGCAGAACCCACCGTAAATTACGGTCTCACCGTAATTTACGGTGGACATTAAAAAGCTTTACGGCCATATGCTCCTGAGTTACGGTAGACCATGTTTGTTCAGGGTCCACCGTAACTTACGGTGACACCGTAATTTACGGTGGCACCCTGAAAACTTGAATTTAGTTTGTTATTCTGCGACGTTATAACTCGTTTATATGTAATGTATTGTTGTCAAAACTAATGATTTTAGTGTTTGACCCTAGGTATGATGAAGTTTTCCCCGGATGGTGATCAAGTATGTTGTCAAGAACCGAACACGCATTTTGAAGCTTCCGCATTGATCTTAATCTTGTCTAGATGTAGTCATGTTGTAAACACTTTTGTTAATCACGTTTTAAATCCCTTAAACTAGTGGTTAGTTTACTAGTAAGGGTTAACTTTTAAACTTGTTATGGATTATCTTGGGATGTGTTGGTATTATCCCAAGGGTGTATGGCTTAAACACGAATGTTTTTGTAAACTCTGATTTTTAATAAAGTTTCATGTAATTATTAGTTAAAATTCCGTCAAAATTATTTAGGGTGTTACACAAGGGCCATGGCAGACCAAGAAGCAAAGAATTCGGACCAGATAGGCCCTGGCGTGACGCGACGGACCCCCCCTTGGGCCTCGCGTCGCGCGACCCCCCTTCTGCACAAAATCCAAATTTTTGATTTTTGCGATTTGATCCTTGCCCCTTCAAGCTTCAATTAGGAACTTGTTTCTTGCATTGTGAACCCTCATAATTGGTTATCCCGACATCATGCAAAGGTGATATGTTTCCGCAAGGAGATACAGTTGACATCTCCAAGTGGAAAGCAAGTCACCATTTATGGCGAAAAAGGGGGCAGTCCCGTTATGTGCTCAATACTAAAAGCCCACAAACTTATGAGGCGCGGATGTAAAGCATTCATGATATACGCAAACGAACCTAATAAAGAGACGCCAAAGATGGAAGACGTACCAGTGGTACGTGAATACGCTGATGTATTTCCGGAAGATTTACCGGGAATACCGCCAGTACGGGAGGTGGAGTACGGGATTTAATTGGTTCCGGGCGCAAAACCTGTGGCCAAGGCGCCGTATCGACTCGCGATATCAGAATTGCAAGAATTGATGTCACAAATCCAAGAATTGCTTGACAAGGGATTTATTCGGCCAAGCGTGTCACCATGGGGCGCACCGGTATTATTCGTGAGAAAGAAGGACGGGAGCATGCGTATGTGCATTGATTAATTGGAGTTAAATAAACTCACGGTAAAGAATCGATATCCGCTTCCAAGAATTGATGATCTATTTGACCAATTACAAGGTGCAAGTTGGTTCTCAAAAATCGACCTCAGATCGGGGTATCATCAGTTGAAAGTCAAAGAGGAGGATGTACCGAAAACGGCTTTTCGTACACGGTACGGACATTACGAGTTTCTCGTGATGTCCTTTGGGTTAACTAATGCACCTGCGGCTTTCATGGATCTCATGAACCGGGTTTGCAAACCCATGCTAGACAAGTCAGTGATAGTGTTTATCGATGATATCTTGATATACTCCAAGAATGAAGCAGAACACGCAAGTCATTTGCGTGAAGTGTTGGAGACGCTCAGGAAAGAGAAATTGTATGCGAAATTTTCAAAATGTGCCTTCTGGTTACGAGAGGTGCAATTTCTTGGGCATATCATTAGTGCAAACGGAGTGCTAGTAGATCCTTCAAAAATAGAAGCTGTGTCAAGATGGACTCCACCGAAGAATCCTTCGGAAATTAGAAGCTTCTTGGGGCTTGCGGGTTATTATCGGAGATTCATACAAGATTTCTCCAAAATTGCTACGCCGTTGACCAAACTAACCCGTAAGGATGAAAAGTTTATTTGGGCCGAGGATCAAGAAAGGGCGTTCCAAACGCTCAAGGAAAAATTGACCCATGCGCCGGTGTTGACATTACCGGACGGAACAGAGGATATGGTAGTATACTCGGATGCATCGCATTCGGGACTTGGCTGCGTTTTGATGCAGCGGGGCAAGGTTATAGCCTATGCCTCGAGACAGCTAAAGACTCATGAGAAGAGATATCCTGCCCATGACCTCGAGTTGGCAGCAGTGGTGTTTGCCTTGAAGATATGGAGGCATTACTTGTACGGAGTGAAATGCACTATCTTTACCGACCACAAAAGCTTAAAGTATTTCTTCGATCAGAAGGAATTAAATATGAGGCAGAGGCGGTGGTTAGAAACTGTCAAAGACTTTGATTGTGAAATACATTACCACCCCGGGAAGGCTAATGTAGTGGCAGACGCATTGAGCAGAAAGACGGATTATATGCCTATTCGAGTACGATCGATGCAATTAATTGTGACATCGGGTTTGCTTGAACAAATCCGAAAATCTCAAATTGAAGCAATCAAGGAAGAAAATGTGAAGAAGGAAAGGATAGTTGGGCAACTAAAAGACCTGGAGGATGGTAATCAAGGATTGAAAACTCGATATGGGAGGATTTGGGTTCTAAATACGTGTGGGGCCAAGGCGCGTCTTCTTGACGAGGCCCATAAATCTCATTATTCAATTCATCCGGGGGCGACCAAAATGTATAATGATGTAAAACAAAACTATTGGTGGCCCGGAATGAAAAGAGATATTGTGAAGTATGTGGAGAAGTGTCTGACTTGTTTACAAGTCAAAGCGGAGCACCAAAAGCCATATGGTAGGTTGCAACCGCTTGATATCCCAGTTTGGAAATGGGAACAAATCACGATGGATTTGTTAACCAAATTGCCCAAAACCAATCGCGGATTTGATGCTATATGGGTAGTCGTAGATCGATTGACAAAAAGTGCCCACTTCATACCAATTCGAGAAACTTATACATCCGAGAAGATGTCGGAAGTGTACACCAATGAAATCATAGCACGTCACGGAGTGCCGATATCCATTGTGTCAGACAGAGATACTCGGTTCACCTCTAAATTATGGCGCGAATTCCAAAAGCAAATGGGGACTAAATTGTTCATTAGCACAGCCTATCATCCGCAAACGGATGGGCAAAGTGAGAGAACGATACAAACATTGGAAGATATGTTGCGGGCTTGCATCATCGACTTCGGGGGCAGTTGGGATGTCCATCTACCCTTGGTCGAATTTTCATATAACAATAGCTATCAGTCGAGCATTAAAATGGCCCCGTATGAAATGTTATATGGTAGAAAATGTCGAACCCCGGTGTGTTGGGGAGAAGTGGGACCACGAGGATTAGCACATACTGACATAATCCGAACTACGAATGAGAAAATTGATGTGGTTCGAGCTCACCTAAAAGCATCTCAGGATCGACAAAAGTCGTATGCGGATAAGCGAAATAGACCTATTGAATTTCAAGTTGGCGATAAAGTAATGCTAAAAGTATCGTCATGGAAGGGAATTATACGATTCAGAAAGAGAGGAAAGTTGAGTCCGAGGTTCATTGGGCCATTCAGGATCACTGAACGGGTTGGTAAGGTAGCATATCGCCTTGAACTACCCGAGGAGTTGAGTGGAATTCATAACACCTTCCATGTGTTACATCTCAGAAAATGCTTAGCGGAAGAAACTGCTCGTATCAGCTATGATGACATTGAAGTGGATAACAGCCTCAACTATGCAGTGAGGCCAATTGCAATCTTAGATCGAAAGGAGAAGAGTCTGAGGAACAAAGTAATTAACCAAGTGAAGGTTAAGTGGGAGCACAGGAAGGGTGCGGATACCACGTGGGAATCCGAAGAAGAGATGCAACGGCTCTACCCTAAACTATTAGGTACGTAATACGGTTTCGGGGACGAAACCCTTTTTAAGGGGGGTGGCCTTGTAACATCCCGAAATTTCAAAACTTTATACTATAATTTTTAAAAGTGTATAATAAACAAGAATCAATTAACCGGGATAAATAACCCAGTTAGCTAGAAGTCTTGTAGTAACACAGGAATGAGTTAAAAAGCCAAAGAAAATAAACTAAATGAAAGTGGAGGGACCTAGATTGTCAAAATTGAAACTCAATTTACTAATAATTAGTAAAACAAAAACCAAACACTCCATATTTGGGAGTTCTGGTCGACCAAGAAACCACAGGGTCGACACCCTCATCTCCACAACCCTAAATTCTACTAAAAACCCAAAATTGAAGGCTCAAATCATGTCATAATCGAAATCTGAGCATAGAATCGTGATCTCCTCGTCAAGGAGGTCATAAGGTATGTCAAATTAGGTTGTTTAGATACAACTCAAGTTCTTGCATGTGATTGAAATCGAAGGTTGAGCTTGATTACGTGTTGTAAAACATGAAATTGGAAGTAATGTGAAGTCTAGGGACAAACCCTAGATGATTTCTTGTCAAAATCTTGCATGTTAGTTGTAAGGATCAAAATCACTATAGTGAGTGATTAGTAAGTTAGTAGAACTTGATAAACACTAGGATTAAGATTCTTGTTCTAGTGTAAACAGAAATTGTGAATTAATCTCTGAAATTGTTGATGTTAAAATATGTGTATATTGACTAGTTGAAGTTAATTTGAGTGATAAATTCAAGTTATGAACTTGGTTTAGATCATGTAGAAATCTTACCCGCAAGGTGTTTGATAAAACGCCTAAATGAGGGTTAAAATGTTAAAGATTGCTAAAAACGCAGATTTGTATATGTTATGAATTTATGCGTTAAAGCTTACGAAAGAGTTCTAATCTTGTTATGAATTGAACTCTTTAGGCAAGGAATCCGGAACGTCAAGTGGACACGCCGGAGGTGATACTCGCGGAAAAGGTGTGCTTTAAAGGTACGTGACTTTAGTCTCGTTGTATTATGTAATAACATTTAGTTTTAAATGTACAAACGATGTTGGATTGTAATTGATGCGTTTGATGTATCGTTAAGTGGCGAAGTTCACTAGATCCACAAACGGGATAAAATAAACATTAGAAGTTTGGTTTGGTATAATAATAAAGTGATGGTATTCACTAGATAACCAAACGGGTCAAAATGTTGCTTGAAAACGAATCACATGAGTAGAGACTTAAAAGTCTCATATCTTGCTAGGTGATAGATGGTAATACATCAATAAATTAGTTCTGATATTTTAAGTCTACGAACCCGGTATATCGGGTCAAACTATAGAAGTTAATAGAAGGTGTCGTTTGAAACAGAATGCTTGAATTCCGAGAAAAACAAGTGTTTAGTTCGGAGAAAACGCGAAGCCATGGTATGGCGCGTATACTCCAAGGTCATGAGCCCGGTTAATTGGGTAATTATGTCAAAAAGGTTTTAAGAATGGAAAAAGGGGTGCAATGCACTTACACTAACGGGTCGAATAATGGAAATAAGGAAATTGTGAACCACTTGACGGTATCTCGGTTTCCGTGTTGTGAAATTTACATGGTTGTATCCGTAATTTTATTACGGACTCATAGAAGGAAGAATCGGGTAAATCGGACTAATGAGTAAAAAGTTATGACATTTCAAAGTTGAAAAATAGTCTAAGGACAGATCTGCAGAACCCACCGTAAATTACGGTCTCACCGTAATTTACGGTGGACATTAAAAAGCTTTACGGCAATATGCTCCTGAGTTACGGTAGACCATGTTTCTTCAGGGTCCACCGTAACTTACGGTGACACCGTAATTTACGGTGGCACCCTGAAAACTTGAATTTAGTTTGTTATTCTGCGACGTTATAACTCGTTTATATGTAATGTATTGTTGTCAAAACTAATGATTTTAGTGTTTGACCCTAGGTATGATGAAGTTTTCCCCGGATGGTGATCAAGTATGTTGTCAAGAACCGAACACGCATTTTGAAGCTTCCGCATTGATCTTAATCTTGTCTAGATGTAATCATGTTGTAAACACTTTTGTTAATCACGTTTTAAATCCCTTAAACTAGTGGTTAGTTTACTAGTAAGGGTTAACTTTTAAACTTGTTATGGATTATCTTGGGATGTGTTGGTATTATCCCAAGGGTGTATGGCTTAAACACGAATGTTTTTGTAAACTCTGATTTTTAATAAAGTTTCATGTAATTATTAGTTAAAATTCCGTCAAAATTATTTAGGGTGTTACACAAGGGCCATGGCAGACCAAGAAGCAAAGAATTCGGACCAGATAGGCCCTGGCGTGACGCGACGGACCCCCCCTTGGGCCTCGCGTCGCGCGACCCCCCTTCTGCACAAAATCCAAATTTTTGATTTTTGCGATTTGATCCTTGCCCCTTCAAGCTTCGATTAGGCACTTGTTTCTTGCATTGTGAACCCTCATAATTGATCTATAAGGGCTTTAAAACATATACCTACTTTGTTAAGTCCCCGGTTAACTTTATTGTTACCCGAAAAGTCCTAACTTCCAACGTTTACGCTTTAACCCTTCGCACACGAATTTGATCATAACTTTTCTCATACGATAACGAAACTTTACGAAATTTAAATCGTGTATTCTAGTGAGCATAATTAACCGTTACAAAGCTTCGGGTTTGTCAAAAGGTCACTCAGAGGTATAACTTAAACATGTTGACACATTTAGCCCCTGTAGTTTGTAATCTCTCACTTTTAGCTCCGTATGATCCATGATTTATTCGTTTGAAGGTATGAGCATCTTGTAGGGTTAATATACAATATATTTATTCACTGTTGACATTTAGAATACGTATATTCACATACTTTCCATGATTGTCAACTTTAGTCCTTCTATAATATCCTTTCACACGTTTAAACGTTTGACACGTGTCTACACATTATAGGAAGTGAATTTTCGAGGTGTTACACCCGGCATGCACCTAGATGCGGTCAAAGTCTTGCGCAAGTGTTTCAATTGTCAGCGGCATGCTCCCAAGACCTTGCGCCCCAAGAACAACCTAATCCCCGTCACCACTGCATGGCCATTCCAAAAATGGGCAATCGATGTGGTGGGACCATTCCCAGACGCACCAGGTGCAGTGAAGTTTATCATAGTGGTTGTCGATTACTTTACAAAGTGGGTAGAGGCAAAACCGCTCGCCTCAACCACCGCTATGATAACAAGGAAATTCGTCTGGGAACATATCATCTGCAATTTCGGTCTACCAATGTGCATCGTTACCGACAACGGTACCAACTTCGCTGCCGATGACTTTCAAAAATGGCTAAAGGAACTAAACATTGAACACATATTCTCCTCAGTGGCGCATCCGCAAGGGAATGGCCAAGTCGAGAGTATCAATAAAAGTTTAGTCGAAAGCATCAAAGCACGGTTGGGAACAGCCAGACGCGGCTGGGTCGATGAACTCCCAAGTATCTTATGGGCCCACATGACAAGCCCAAAGACAAGTAACGGTGAGACACCCTTCAGCCTGGTCTATGGCACTGAAGCAGTGATCCCCGCAGAAGTAGGTCTCCCCTCACCTAGATTGTTGGCTATCAACAAGATCGACAACAATGAGGAACGCAGGGTTGACTTGGACCTCTTGGAAGAAAGGCGTGAAAACGCTTCCATCAACGAGGCCAAGTACAAAACCAAACTTGAAAAGTACTACAATGCACGCGTCCGCATTTGTACTTTCAACCCGGGAGACTACGTCCTTCGTGACAATGAAGCATCTAACGCGGAGCGCCCAGGGAAACTTGCCCCCAAGTGGGAAGGACCCTGCCTCATCCAAGAGGTCCTGGGCAAAGGCGCGTATAAACTGCAAACATTAGAAGGCGAAACTATCGCACGCACATGGAACGCACAACAGCTTAGACACTGTTACATGTAAGCCATGCTTTTTACATTCACCATGTAACCTGTCGGGCCGCAGGCCATTTGCAAATAAATAAATGAACGATTCAATGCAATATTGTTTATTTACTTCTATCACAAATACGTGTCCCACTCTGCGGTATCTGCAAAAACAGATTGGCAAAATCTTCATTCGCGATACCCACACAGAGTGGTGACCACACGCAAGTATTGTAATAGGCCAACAATGCAAACACGGTTTTCACAAAACCTATACAATTCCTAAACCCTAACGAGATAAAAACAGGAATTGACTAACTCATACGGCAATGGTATATAGTTTACTTGCATATCATCTAGACATGCAAAAGGCAAATACAGACTTGGTGTTAATTCACATTAACATTAACTCATACAAGTTCACACATGCAAGTCGTAAAAACACTTGTATAACTTGAAACGGTTCAAACTTTATATCCAAAAAATTCCTACACCTACGCGGTGCACAAGGGATTTCCATAAGGTTTTTGACATTTACATGAGGAAACAAAAAAGGCACGCAGGCCAGCCTAGTCTTTCTTTGTCCCGCTGGAACCCGCACCATCCTTGCCCTCAACAGCAGGGTTTTCCTCGTCTTCCTCATCAGCGTATAACACCCGCAAGCGGTCTACATAATCTTCCGCTTCTAGGCACTCATTAAGCTCCTCAAGAGCAGCAATGGGCGTGTCGTTATACGCCGCAACAGCAGCAAGAAGCGCCTCAGTGTCAACACCATGGAACCCAGACCTTTCATCAGTGTATTCGCCCTGGGCCAAAACATTTATATGACCAATGCAACGGTTGTAGCCAACTTTAAAACCAGCATCCTGGGCGCGCTCCCTAATCTCATTGACACCTGCCACATTCTCAGGCGCGTCAAGGATGGTCGTAACAATCTGCGAAACAAGAATAGTATGGTTATCAAAGAGGAATCTAAAAAAGATAGCAAAAGCAACGGATACTTACATGCCCGATACCGTGCATACGCATCCATTCGCGATCGGCCTTGAGCAGATCAAGTGAAGAAGCAAGGCTATCTCTAGCCTCTTCAGCCTCTCTTGCCCGCGCTTCAGCTTCAGCCAGCACGGCCAGAAACCTCCTCAACAGCGGCCACCCGGCTCCGCACTTCAGCCTTTTTTCAAGGAGAACACAAGTATACAAATATAATCAACATACTTGTAAGACATGTACAAATTCAAAAACAAAAAACACTTATACCTGAAGGCCCAGGATAGTTTTGGATAAATTGGTGCGATCAACATTTGCCCCTTCAAGAGCCCTTGCAGCGTGGACCTCCGCCTCCTTGGCCTCTTCAAGAGCCTTGGCAAGGCGAGCTTCCGCTTCCTTGGCCTCTTGGGCAGCCGCATCTGCTGCAGCTTTCTCCTTAACCAAAGCAGCATTCGCTGCCTTGGCATTGACAAGCTCCTGGCGAACACGAAAGAGAGTTTCATTCTGTTTGGCCCAAGATTCTTTCCAAGCCTTGCGCTCATCATAAAGTGTCTTGCGCTCATTAGAAATAGTTTCTTTCCAACTCTTGCGCTCATCAGAAAGCAGTTTTGCAAGGGTACGAACCTGTTTAAGCTCAGCAGTTGCAGCCCACTCTTCAGTCTGCTTGCGCTTTTCTGCACCCTCACGTGCAGCCTTAACCAACTCTTCGGCCTCAGCCCGCAAGCGCGTATTTTCCTCCTCCTTACGCCCCAAGACCTTGTAGTTTTCCATAATGGCATTCGCCATTACGGAACTCCCCACAAGCATGGAGGAGAGTTGGTTAATCTGGACCTCACTTGACAAAGAACGGGCCCGGTTGACTTCAAAAGGGGTGCCCAAACCACCCAAAATCTCCCTACACGCAGAGGGGTCAGCAGTAATATCATCCCCTTGCATTACAGTCCATGGGGGCGGTGGTAGGTCATGGCCCGGTCTTCAGTATAGGTGTGGTAATAAAACTCCAATTCAGACTCTTCAGGCTGAATAGGAGTCCCTGTAAAACCCGCACCCCCAGAAGCTGAACCAGAAGCCTTCTCAGCAGCGGGAGATTTTTTCCCCTCAGTATAGGCAAACTTCAGGTTCAGATCATCAGTGTCCTGCGGGGAGATTAGATTATCAGCAGAGTCCACCGTGTCATAGATCTGAGCCGCAGGCCCCTTCCCAGTATCCTCCGCCCGCGCAGAGGGTTCAGACATCACTTTAACACCTGCATCCGCAGCTGTGGCATGCGGAGGAGAATGAGGAGCATCAAAAACAGAAAACCCTTCATCTTGCGGTTCTGTAATCAAAGCAAAAAGGCTTTAAACTACAAGTACAAAGACAAAATACTTGTAAAAGTTATGAATTACATACCCGGAACAACCACAGGCTTCCTAGGTCCCACAAAAGCCGCCCGTCTGGTCTGTATCTTCGGCTTCTTTTTCTCACCAGCATCAACAGGCTGGGAACCCGCAGAGGTCCCACCTGCAGCCGCACCACCACCTGGAACACCCAAACCCTCAAGGGTGTCAGATACTACCACGTAATCGGTATATCTGCGGAAATGAGAACGAGAGATACCTGCCGCCTGCGGCACCAAAGACGGAACAACAGGAGGCTCAGGTTTCTTCTTGCCGCTACCCCGCACGGGTTTATCCACTTGCTTCTTCTCTGCATGTTTTTTGGGACCACCCTTTGACTCAAATTTACCAAGAACCCCAAGAGTACCTGCACGTAGAAAATCAGTAAGATGAACCTTATAAGGCAAGTAAGAAAGTTATGGATTATACCTTTGCCTTGCGGCAGGGGTGCGATCAGTGCATCGCGTGTAGGAACGCGGAAGTTGTGGACAATGGCCAGGTTAAAACCTTCACCTTCCGCATACTTAACAATATCAACCATGCCGGTAAAGGTTGGATCAAATATCTTCCACAATTCAGCAACTTCTGATAATACACGTACAAATCAACAACAAGCAAAGGAATAAAAAAACCGCACAAGAGTAAGAACACTTACCACCAGTTTTTTCCCGCACAACGGGCCTCGCATGCCTATCAGGCCTAGTCAGGATCATCCGCAGCACCCACAACTCATTGTTGTCCAACTGCTTATGCTCAATAGTCCTCAGCCTTGGGAACCACTCCGCAGTCTCCGCACTAGGAATAGCAATATCCTCCGCTGGGATAGGCTCATTAACATTCCGCAAAGACATATTGGCAACAACCGCGACAGCCTTAACGTAGAAGAACTTTCTCTTCCACGTTGTGATACCCTTGGGTGGGGTCATCAGCTTGGTGCTTCCATACCGTTGGCTGAAAGAAAAGAACCCGGTGTTCACCGTCAACTGGTAGAACCCCCGGAAATTATCAACGGTAACCGGCAAACCAAGAGCACGAAAAGTGTACTCAAAGTTTCTAATACGAATCATCCCAAAAGGACTCATTTGGGAGATATGGACTCGGTAATACTCCAGGACCTCAGCAACAAAAACGGTTAATGGTAAACGAAGGTTACCATCAGTGAATGAATCGGCCCACATGGTGACGTGACCGGCCGGAGCACAGGCACCGGTGTCACCTTCCTGAGGATAAACAGCCCCAAACTCCTGGGGCATCTGGATGCCGGTCATCAGTCGGTTAAACAACACCTTTGACCACTTCAAAGGTGGTAGGCCACCACCGGGGGCACTACCACCGTCTTCTTCTTCTTCCCCAGCCACCGGAGAAGAAGGTTCAGGGTTTTCACCCTCCACATTGTGTGGATTGGATGGTTCAGCCATCGAGAAATATAAAGAAGAGAAGTATAGAGTTTACGAGAAAAATCAGAAAATCACCGGAAATACAGACAGATTGGTCGGAGAAGATGAAGGGAGTACTCTTTTCTTTCAACAGAATTTTCAAAAAAATTTGAACAAGTGAGGAAACCAAAAACAGTTTCCCCTTATATACTCATCGCAATTAATGCGATGCAGGAAACCGACTTATCACGTTCAAAATAGGCCAATCACGAGACGCCACGTGTCCAGCGACGTTTCTGCTGACGGTTATCACGCGCGTGTGGCCGTCCACGCGCCTGAGAGAAAAGACCTTTACACTACTTGCTACAGTGCAGTTATGACCTCGGGCAGGGCAAACGTCCTTTCAGATCATCACATGTCAGAATCCTACCAACTTTCACCAAACCACACGTGCGTTTAGCCACGTATGCAGCGCAAAAGCGACAACGTTATCCAAATATAAGCGGCACGCGGTTTCTCTG
The DNA here is from genome assembly GCA_030545235.1 of Helianthus tuberosus. Lineage (NCBI taxonomy): Eukaryota > Viridiplantae > Streptophyta > Magnoliopsida > Asterales > Asteraceae > Helianthus > Helianthus tuberosus. Next base: position 16,897 of record JARYGA010033674.1, read on the forward strand.
GTTTACCGCACCATAACCCATACCGCATGTCGTTTTTTACATACCCCTCAAAAAAGGCAAAAATATATTTCTCTAAATTATATAAAGGGGTATAAACAATAACCGCACATACACACGAACCCGCACAGGTGTGTCAGATACTCAGAACCAGCGTGGTTCTTTGGACTGCGAAAACTGCTTCTCAGGATGCGGCCAACCGCATTCCATACAAGCTTCTTCAGGTTTCAAATCCCTCGTGTCCGGTTCACAACCACGGAGGGAACGCAAACAGCTTCTCCTCAAGGAAAAGGACAAGTATGCTGGGCAACCGCACATCAGCAACCCTGACTCCTGATCCTTCAAGAGCCACATCCAGGCTACAAGACTTCTAGAAGCGAGTTCTTTGCTACAAACCGCAACCACTCATAGGTAGCTGCTACAAACCGCAACTATGCGAACGGTAGCTACGGAAGAGCCATAACTAAACCACCACGCGGTTGAGCAAAGCTACTTCAAGGAAAACCGCTTTCCAACTAAGCGTGAAGGAAAGTGGTTACAAAACGGATGCGGAAGAGTTTCAACCAACTTCCCAAGCATCTAAGGTGATCTCCTCCGGCGACACTACTTAAAGGAAAACTACTTCCCGCCAAAGCGTGAAGGAAAGTGGCTCCAGAACGGTGATAACAAGTCTGCTTATGACTACTTACCCACCTATGGACCGCATAGAATAAACAATGGTGGGCACCACCATGCCTATGACCATGTTTATCTGCCCATAGTACAGATTCACATTGTTCGACCAAACACGACCAAGAATGACGCAACTACCCCACGTAGCTCAAACGCACATGGCCAACAAAGTGCGGCAACGAGGTAACCGCAAAGAACGTGCGGTTACTTGAGAGCTACACCTCAAGGGACGTGCGGTAACTTGAGAGCTACACCTCAAGGGACGTGCGGTTACTTGACAGCTAAACAGCAGAGGACGTGCGGTTACTTGAGAGCTAAACTGGAAAACGAACACCCCATAAAACAGGGATCATCGTTGAATGTCCAGTTGAACATAGAGCTTGAGCAAAGTACTTACAAACATTGCATAAGCTGACACAGAGGTTACAACTAGAGTTGGGGGTAACGTACACCTTCCGTCACCATCTCAAAGGTTGGTTCGAACCCTGCGGAACACCTTCCGTCACCATCTCAAAGGTTGGTTCGAACTCTGTCAACATCTTCAGTCACCGTTACAAAGGTTGGTTCTAAACACCAACAGGTGGCTGATGACATTAGAAAAAGGTAGCCCAAGAGTTAAGTCCGTGGCTGAGAATTCCGCATCAAACGGAACTTGCTCACCAGGCATCCTTCTCAAAAGAAGAAACAATCCACTCGAAAGGCCTACCGACCAAATGGACTGTCAACCGAACGGTCAGCAACTCGATTCAATGAAAGTAGGAGCCATCCGCATGGCCCATATTCTACCTTCTAGACACCATAGTCCAGTATTCCTCCCACATGCAACTTGCATAAGGAAGAAACACTAGACTGGGGGGACTTGAAGGGGTATGGTCCCAGATCTCGAGTCAGCATGACCGTGAGTGACCATTACCCTTATCAAAAACCCCCACCAGCAATAACTTACCTGTGTCCGTGCGGGCACGCGCGAACACAACGGTCCAATCTGTCCAGTGATGAGAAGACTTACCTTAAGTACGAAAACAGATGTTACGCATAGCGATGCGGCCTGGCACCGCATCCTATGAACATTTTCGTCACGACAAGGGATCTGGACAACAGTAACAGTCACTAAGCGGAGATGCGGCATGGCACCGCATCCCGTATACATCCTGGATAGAACAAAGAACGCGGGAACAACATAAGTGACCGCAAGCAGCGATGCGGCCTGGCAGCGCATCCTGCCTACAAGACAAGTGGGTCTGACACTCAGTGCAAGTGGCACTGAGAACAGTCGCCTACTAGCCCACACGTGTGCAACATTCTGACACCACAGCAGGATGTGGCATCACCACCATAACTGATAGGTCTGACACACCTGCAAAAGACTGTGCGATGTCAAACTAGCTACTCAACTACCCTCCTTCACTTCTCGGCTATAAATACCCATCTCAAACCAGGTTTGAGGTATCACTTCTCAACTCTCTCACTACTACTACTATCACACTTTGCTTCCCAAGCAAACTACTGATTCTCACGCCGGAGAGTGGTAACAAGGAGCACCCCCACCCCATCCTCCTTGTTACGAGTCACGGCTTGTTTCCTTGTGCAGGAAACCCACCACCAGACGATCCAGCCAACGATTATCGGAAAGAAGGGATTAACCCTCTTGACGAGACCAGTGAGTTAACCCCACCCGGTTAACCATTGTTTCATCAAGCGTTGATCAACTTGATCTCACAATCATCGATATCGAATCTTGTATATATTTTTATTACGATAAGACTGACAAAATGACACGTCTTTAAAACATATTTGTAATAATCTCACATCCACTTATTGTTAGGTGTCTAGATACCAAGCCATTTGTTCCATTGGTAAAGAATCGTGCTTATTGTTATACTGTTATAATGACCCGTAAACTAAAAAAAGTGGAACTTTTATATGAAGATTACGTTGAAAAAATAGCAACGTCCTTTTATTTTATTCTGTTTTAGCTATTGTACTTTGATTGATTGATTCGATCGCTTTCAGTCAATTCCATATGGTCATTTAGAAAACAAAAAATGTGACAACACCCTTAAAATGTTTCTCCTAGGTCGTGAATAGTAATTTATTAAACCTTAAGAGTCGTTTCGTCTTTAATAGGATTGGTTTTGCAATTCAAAATGGGGTTGCGGCGTAGCTTGTTGCCCGTTTACCTGCCATTTGTTTGTAATTTGTTGTTTTGGCATTTTATAAAGAGTTGAGGTTTAATAAAAAAAATTCTTACCTAGGTCTAATTTCTAAGTACCATAATTATTTTGTACAAAAAATAGTTAAAACAGATCGTTTTAAAATACAATAACTAAAACAAAACAAATATTTTTACATTAACCCAAGAAACGAATAAGACAATATAACACAAAAGGATGATAAGGAATGAGAACATATGCATCACCATCATATTGGAGTATGTCAAACGATAAGATGCCTTTAAAAGTAGTTTTAAGAGGTTATCTTGATGTAGTAAGTGGCCAAGATAACAATACATATAACATTTGGTAGTTCAAAATGAGCAAACTCGATCCAAAGAATCTATGTATAGTCCATCTTACAAGTTGAGAATACATAAAGTTGTAAACACCTGATGCCTTTTAAAAATCACGGCCACTAATGAACGCGTGCAAGGTTCTAATATTCCCATAACATTAGACACTAAGCGTTTTTCGACTGTAAACACCTGATGCCTTTTAAAAATCATGGTCACTAATGAAGCGTGCAAGGTTCTAATATTCCCTAAACACTAGACACTAAGCGTTTTTTGATTAGTTTGGAATCTCGGGCTAGCACTATATATATCATTGCATAAGGGTGCACAAAAACCACAAGCAAAATCAGAGGTGTTTGTTTGAACTACATATTCATTTTAAGGAAATGGTTCTTCAAACCGAGCGATACAATGGTGGTTACGAGCAACAGAGCTATTCATCATACCAAGGGCCGCATGGCGGCTATAGCAACTTCCAAGGTGTGACTGAGTACACTTCCCCATATTCTGGCTCTTTTCAAGTGCCATCTTACCCGTCGAGCCATGGTCCACACCACCAATCTGGTTGGTCGAGTGGCGGTGACTACTATGGCCATGGATCCAACCACTACTCTGGTGGCGGCATGATTGCTCCAGTGAAGCCCATCACTAACGGCTATGAAAGTTCTTACTATGATAATTCATACTCCCATGGGAACTCAAACAATCATGGGGGCCCACACCACCAGGGCCATGGGAGCCCTAATTATCATGGCCATGGGAGTCTCCACAGCCAGGACCACCAGGGCCATGGGAGCCCACATCACCAAGGCCATGGTAGTAGCCCACATGGCCTCGGGAAAACACAAGGTTTTGGAGGTGCTATAACTAACCAAATTAACAAGCTAACTAATGGGTATACCAACTATGGAAGTGGTAGCCCAAACAACCATGGCCATGGGCCCAACCACCATGGCGGCCATGGGAGCCTAGACCAACACGGTCATGGAAGCCCGTATGGCTCTGGAAAACCACAAGGCTTTGGAGGCGCTATAATTAACAAGATGACACATGGGCATAACACCTATGGAAGTGGTAGCCCAAACTTTGGACATAGTCCGAGTGGGTTCAACCATGGTTACCCGCAACATCAGCCTACCTGGACTGTGAAGGCACTTGAAGATGATGATTGAACATCTAAGGTCTAAGAATCTACCATATGACAAAGACGTGTGTGCTTTGTAACTTGGTGATACTCAAGTTATCTCTCATAATAATGTGTTTGCTTTCTGTTTAAACATATGTTACAAATAATGTATGCCAATGTCTGCTTATTCATGAGAATGTTATGTTTCAGCTATTATGTTACTCTTAGACTACGTGTTGTGTAGGGGTTCTAAAGGGGCTTTAAGATGAAAGACCCGTTGTCACGTGACGTCACGTAGGCTTGGTAGAAGGGCTCTAAAGAGGGTAGAATGGGCTCTAAAGGAGGTGTCGTGAGGCTTAATGTGAAATATGGTATTTGGGGTTGAGATGGCTAGATATGATTGGTAGGACAAAATAAGCAATATGCTATCTCTTTGAACTCCAACTTAAAATTTTAGGTCAAAATAAAGGGTGGAAACATGTTTGATCAACGTAGGCAAAAGTAGAAACCACGCCGAGGGACCAAAACAACCCATGGCATGAGTATCACCGTTACATCAAATAAATGAGGAGGTATTTACGTTCGAGTCTTTTTTTTTAACATGTAAAAAGAGAGGGAAAAAGAGACGAAATGACAATTTTATACTCATGTGTAAAGCACAAGACGAACACACAACATGAACCAAACGTCTTTAAAACAACAAGTAACTACAAAACAAAGTATTTAATTATTTAAATAAAATCACAAGTCAAAACCACTATAACGACACGTTTTTACAAATTATAAAAACTAAGTTACATTAACTGGGAATTATTATTATTATTATTATTATTATTATTATTATTATTATTATTATTATTATAAAAAAAACTATTAAGTTTACAATAAAAATACATCAAATTTATGCATGTTAAACATAATTATTCCAAAAAAACTTGAATTTCATGATAAAGACAACTCCAACAACACTTGAGTTTGTCTGAGTAAAACCCACAAATAACAGGTAGCCATCAAAGCTTTTTCATATATGTGGAAAGATCCGATGAAGTTGTCCCAGTGGCAATGGAGGTGTGAGGGTTTACTCCTTCGGAGGTTCCCGCACGGGTGGCCCGGGTTCGATTCTGCGCTAGAGTGTCAAACACATGTAGACGGTTGCAAACCCGTCATAGAGTAGTCTCGTTTGCCCGCTTATTCAAAAAAAAAAAAAAAAATATGTGGAAAGAATATGTATTTGTTAGAATATAAAATAAAGAAAAGAGTGCACCGAAACAAAGTTCATATGGTGGATTCTTTGATCAATCGCTGTTCAAAAAAGCCAGAAAGCGAATTTAATTTGTTGAAATTTGAACAAGAATACTAATTGATGTTATGCTCTATAAACTCTGCCCATGTTTTTATAGATTCTAGATAGCTTAAATATAAGAGGTAGTATCAACTAGTCAAAACATACCAAATTGTCGAGGTTTTTTTTTTTTTTTTTTTTTTTTTTTTTTATTTTTATTTTTATAAAATGGTGTTGGTAGAAATAATATTTACCAAAATAGTTTATCAATATAGTGTTTTAAGAATTTAATTGTTTTCACACTCCTAGTTTTATTGGATAACTCAAGTTCATTAAATAATTATTCTTGTGGATCTCTAGCCTAACTTATTTTTATTCATGAAACTTAACTTATTTTCTATAACACAATATCTACACTTATTTTCTATAAAATAATATCTATAAGGCTAAAGGGTGTGGGGTCATGGTTGAGACATGATTTGCTGCGTATAAACATGAATAGAAGGCTACACCATCCCCTTGTCTAATCCACTATGGTTTGCATGGATTAAACTATGACAACCATGGCGCTCCTTTCTATTTTCAAGAAATCCTTTCTTTTTTCTTTAGACAAAGATAAATTAAAATAATAAAAGAGATAGTGGTTTGAGTCATGACTACACACTTACGGTAGTAGTTTTGGATGATTGATTAAAGGTGGGTGATATGACACTTACATGAAGGGTCACGGTGGTCATGAGTGTCATGACTAGGGCTGCAAACGAACCGAACAAACACGAACAAGACCTTGTTCGTGTTCGTGTTCGTTTGTTAATAAATATATGTGTTCGCGAACTGTTCATGAACACTTATTGAACGAGATTTTATGTTCATGTTCGTTTGTTAAGGAAATGAACTTGTTCGTGTTTGTTTGTTAATTTTAGGTAACGAACAAAAATGAATGTTGACGAACACAAATGAGCACAACCTAATGTTAATGAACACAAATGGAAACAAATGAACACAAACAATCATTCATGCACAAAATATATAATACACTGACACTTATTAGATATTTAATTTGTCGGAATTTTAAAGCATTTAAATAAATATAAAAACTAAAAACACTAATGAAATATCGAACAGAAACGAACACGTTACCGAACGTTCACGAACATAAACGAACGAACACGACCTCTGTTCATGTTTGTTCATTTAACTAAACGAACAAAATTTCTTGTTCGTGTTCGTTTGTTTAATAAACGAACAAACACAAACGAACTTCCCGCCGAACGGTTCACGAACTGTTCGCCGAACGTTTGGTTCGTTTGCAGCCCTATTCATAACCAAACCCTATAGCCTAACTATTGTTATTTGCGTCAACTTATTTTTTTCATGAATCTTAACTTATTTTTTTATATAAATAAATAACACAATATCTATAATAATTTGTTGGAAGTCTTATGTCGTAAATATTAAATAATGAAGGAAAATTGTTTACCTTTCAAACAAATCTAGCTTAATTTTAATTTTAAGAATTAAGAAAAACTATTCTTTTATAGAACCTACTTTAAGAAAAACTATTCTTTTATAGAACCTACTTTAAAAGGCGAATTAGAAATAAATAATCACACCTAACTCAATTTGGCCGATAATAATCCCAAGTCAGTTATTGACCGATAATAATCCCAAGTCAGTTATTAGCCGATAATAATCCGATCTGTTTATTATTATTATTATTTTTTTTTTGTAAAATAGTCCATCGTTAAAATAGCTTAACGGAGTTAAGTTTTTTTCCGAATTACAAACCGATGTTTTAGGGCTTTTGATCAGAACGAGGATACGAGTCGATTGATGTAAAACTTACCTCGAAATTGTGCTCGAAATGGCTTGATTTTTGTTAATTGGAAGTTTAAACACCCAAATTGAAGCACCGTTTTCGTGGGTTGGGGCAGTATTTCGAGGTAAGTTTTACATCCATCGACTCGTATCATCGTTCTGATTAAAATCCCTAAAAATCGGTTTGTAATTCGGAAAAAAAACTTAACTCCGTTAAGCTATTTTAACGGCGGGCTATTTTACAAAAAAAAATTGACCAGTTCGGATTATTATCGGCCAATAACAGAGTTGGGATTATTATCGGCCAAATTGAGTTAGGGGGATTATTTATTTCCATTTTGCCACTTTAAAAAAGAAAAAAAAAACTATTTTAAAAAAAATCCAAAAATTTGTATTTTATAAAATAAGAAAGCCTGCTTGTGATTATAAGAACTTTAGTTATATCCTTATAAACTAGGTTATAACCCCGTGTATTATACGGGGTTGAATAAATAAATTTTATATACTAAATAATAAAACAACATATCTTTAAAAACCTCATTTATTATACGGGTTGAATAAATATAATTCTATATATTAAATAATAAAAAGCTATATCTATAAGAACCATAGTGTACGGGTTGAATAAATGTAATTTTATATACCAAATAAAAAGTTATATCTTTAAAACCACGTGTATTACGAATTGAATAAATCTAATTTTATATATCAAATAATAAAAAGTTATATCTTAAAAAACCTCATGTATTACATGGGTCGAGTAAATGTAATTTTGTACCATGAAAATAAAAATATTTAATATATTAATACAAAGTTTGGTTTTCGTGAAAAAAATAGATTATTCTGTTGTTGCAAAATTTGTTAACGAAGTCTCAATAAATTTAACCTTTATTTAAAACTCCGTAAATGTATAAATGATAAATAATATTAGTTAATTTTATTTTAAGTTTTGTAAAATCTATTTGTTACCAAACTAAACAAAACGTTCAAATATAACTAAATCAAATAAATAATATTATAAATGAGAAGAAGATTAAAATAAATAATAATTATCAATAAGATATTAAACTAATAATATTTAGTAGGAGAATTATCTATAATATAAGAAATTAAACTAAATAATATTTAGTAGAAGGGTTTTCTATAATTAATTAGAAGAGATTAAACTAAAATTATAATAATCTATAAGAGATTGCCTAACATGATGACAAGTGTCCTTAAAGTGGTTACTTTTATTATATAGTATAGATAGATATAGATATAGATATAGATTTGTATTTAAAATAAAAATGAAAATTTACCTAAATCTATATACAGCGATTTTTATATTTCCTTTGCCTTGTGTTTTTTATAGAGTGAATTTCAAGGATTGTCCTTTATCTTTATACCCATTTTCAGGCGCTGTCCTTTATGTTTAAAATTGATGAGTTTTATCCTTTATGTTTTCATATCATGCACGTTTTGTCCTCTATGCCTAACCCAGTTAGTTTTTTTAGTTAAATTTAGTCATGTGCTTTGCACATGAGGGCATTTTTGTTAATTCAAAGGTTGCAGAAGCTTTGAGCTGTAAATCTGCCGTTGAACTTACCTTTGAATTGACAAAAGCGCCCTCATGTGCAAAGCATATGAACAAATTTAACTGAAAAAAATAACTGGGTTAGGCCTAAAGGACAAAACGTGTATGATATGAAAACATAAAGGACAAAATCCGTCAATTTTGAACATAAAGGACAACGCCTGAAAATAAGTATAAAGATAAAGGACAATTCTTGAAATTCACTCTTTTTTATATAAATAACACAATGTAGTATTTTTTAACAAGTTGCGTAAGTTAAGTTTATATAAATAACACAATGTAGTATTTTTTAACAAGTTGCGTAAGTTAAAGGATAATTTGTTATATTGATTTAAAACATAATATTAATAAAACATTTATTTTACAGCTCAGATATTTTTATCACTTATTCCTTTATATATTTTAAGAAAACAATCAAGTTCTCAACATTTGTTAGAAGAGTTTTGTTCCCTTTATTAGTAAAATCAGAAAAATAAAACATATAGTTTAAGCGATAAATAAAAAAGCTTTTCTTGTTATATAAGTTGCACTCTTTTTCCCTTCACTAAGTTTTATCCTATTGGGTTTTCTTAGTAAGGTTTTTAATGAGACAACGTACATGATCCAGAAGTATAGGGGGAGACGATACACGCTGCACTCCTTTTCACTTACCTAAGGTTTTGTCTCACTGGGTTTTCCTGACAAGGTTTTTAACGAGGTAGCATCTCCAAGTGTATCAAGTTAATAACCAAGGGGGAGTATTATAAATATATTATTAATATTATGGTTATCAACACCAAAAATAGATTAACTTCTTCTCCAAGTTTTTCTTCTTTTATATATACTTCCCATTGTATCTCTTGTATGATATATATCTATCAATGAAATATCTCTTTCTCCCTACATCTCTTTCTTTTATTATTTGCTATTAGGCTAGTTTCACAACACGTTATAAGCACGAGACTCTAAGCACGAAGTATTGATAAGTCATCTCGTAGTGACCAAAGTTCGCTCAATCTAGAATCTTAAAAAGCATTCCACATATCGCCTCATCTTCATTCTTGGCCATACTACTAGAAAAAGGAACAAGTCGTATTATGAGGTCAGTGCTTCGAATTTTGTTAATTCAGAATTTATATACATGCATAAGTTGCAACTTCCATGTGAATATTCTTAATTTTTCTTTCACCACTTTGGGATAATTATTTTGTTAATACATATCAAGGATTCATAAAGGAATTTGATCCGTTCAAAACCATTCGGAAGTTAAATATTAGATATTCAATATATGAAATTATAGTTTTATTTTACTATAATCCATATTTTCTGAAGCAAAGGATTTGCTTTTAAATATTACTAGGTTATAACCCCGTGTATTACACGGGTTGAGTAAATAAATTTGTATACTAAATAATAAAACATTATATCTTTAAAAACTTCCTTTATTGCACGGGTTAAATAAATATAATTTTATATATTAAATAATAAAAAGTTATATATATAAGAACCATATTGTACAGGTTGAATTAATGTAATTTTATATACCAAATAAAAAAAATTATATCTTTAAAACCACATGTATTACACGGGTTGAATAAATGTAATATTGTTTACCAAATAATAAAACAATACATCTTTAAAAAACCTCATTTATTACACGAGTTAAATAAATGTAATTTTATATACCAAATAATAAAAAAGTTAGTAAATGTAATTTGTATAGTGAAAATAAAAATATTTAATATATTAATACAAAGTTTGGTTTTCGTGATAAATAATTTGTTTTATTTAAAATGTTTTAAATTAACAATTTACAATTTTGAATAATATTTTATTAGAAAAATAGAAGAATGGTATTCGAAATTTAAAGTAGGATAAAATTTAATATTAGCTCATTATTCATTTATTTATTTAATTAATATAAGATAAGTTTGGAAGTGATGCGGGAAAATCATAAAATAAATACCTACAATGAATGACATGTGTCACACATTAATGTTTTATTATATAGTATAGTATAGATAAAAATTTAGATTGATATAAATAGATTATTTTGTTGTAGCAAAATTTGTTAACGAAGTCTCAATAAATTTAACCCATTATTTAAAACTCTGTAAATGTATAAATGATAAATAATATTAGTTAGAGTAAATTACGATTTTAGCCCCTATGGTTATATCACTTTTACCCTTTTAGCCCAAAAAAGAATTTTTTAACATCTGAGCCCCCAACATCTTTATTTCTAACCCCATAACACTAACCTTATCCATTAAATGTTAGGGGCCAAAAGGGTTAAAAAAAAAGACGTTAGGGGCCAAAAAAATTAGAAAAAAAGACGGTGGCTCAGATGTTAAAAATTCTTTTTGGGCTAAAAGAGTAAATGTGATATAACCACATGGGCCAAAATCGTAGTTACTCTATTAGTTAAATAAATAATATTATAAATGAGAAGGAGATTAAACTAAATAATAATTATCCATAAGAAATTATACTAAATAATATTTAGTAGGAGGATTATCTATAATTAATTAGAAAAGATTAAATTAAAATAATACTTATCTGTAAAACATAACCTAATATGATGACAAGTGTCCCCAAAATGGTTTTTTTATTATATAGTATAGATAGATATATAAGTATTATTGTCTCTTTTAAATTTACCCCTTACTCAGTACGAATAAATGTGTAGCGGTATAAATAAATGTGTAGAGATGGTAAATAAAAATTCGGGTCACTGCGTGATGATATTAGGATAAATAATGAAAGATAACACATATCAAAGAAAAACTATACAATTGTTTAAAAAAATCTAAAGTGTTTCTTTCTTCTTCGTTAAGTCAAAATCTTCTAACTTTTCTGAACAATATATTTTTGTAATTAATTTTACAAGCATCAAACAAGTTCTAATGGATAATTACGTAAATAAAATATTTTACTTAAATATAACATTTGAATTTGAAGTTATTAGGTTATTTTATTTGTAAAAATGTTTGTATAGGAAGTACATGACATTTATATAGGAAGTACATATATACTATTCATGAAGTAATACATATATACGTAAAGTATTCTTTATGGATAATATATTTCATCCTCTAAAAAACGATTAGCAAATGCATGGCATTGGCATCAATTTCTCACAAACTCTAATTACAAATTTTGTAAACGAAATAGAGTTTCTTGACATATTAATTTGTGTAGAAGAGAATTTTTTTAAGCCAAAATTATAAAAATGATAGTATATTTTCCTTGGAAGAGAAATAGCTCATACATATACTATATAAGAAATTAGTAATTCTTGAGTCATTTATATTGCTTGGTATGGATATGCTTAGAGAGATTATTTCATGAAGTTTTAGTATAACTTGTATTATGTGATAACATGTTATAATTATATTATATTACACCTTTGTTATATACATATATACGTAGATGTTGAAAACGAAGGATTGTGGTCACGGCGAAAATTTATGGGCTACCTATTTAGAATTGGAATATTTTTTTAACAAGGAATGTTGTATCTAGGTCGATGTTGAAAACGAAGGAATGTGGTCACGGAAAAAATTTATAGCCTACCTATTTAGAATTGGAATATTTTTTTAACAAGGAATGTTGTATCTAGGTTCACCATGGAGGGTTTTTCTTCTTCTTCTTCTTCTTTTTTTTAATAGGAGAAAGAGATTGGTATTTTATTAATAGGACTCTTTTACAATAGAACACAATGACTATATATAGGAGAGAAAGTCTTGGAAAACAAGTTAGGTTATTTTAGGAGTTGATAACCATAATCATAATAATATATTTATAACATTTCTTTATTTATTTATTTTAACAAAAACAAAGTTGATTTAAATCACACAATAAATAACGATTTTTAAACAAGTTTTATTTTTCAAAGTGAATTTATTTAGATCAAGATTATTTTAATTTTTTTTATGAATTTGAGTTATCTAATAAAACTAGGAGTGAGATAACAATTAAATCTTCAAAACACTATATTTTTTTTTAACCGACAGAAAATATATTATTAATTGTAGCAAGATGCTACCCGCCAAATATACAAAGTACAAGAAACCAACACCACTAACCACGTAATATTACATAAAAACTAAGCACTAAAGATTGAACCGCCTCCAATCTCCCCACGTCAATGACACCATTTTTGCCCTATTTTTAACCCAAAGGAACGTCATAGCTTTGATCTCATCTAGGATCTCGTTGTGTGCGGAACCGAGTTATTAAAAACAGAGTCGTTTCTTAGCTTCCAAAGGCTCCAAATAGTTGCCAGAACCACCGCATGAATCACCTTCTTCTTTGTTGAATTTCCGGAGCATGTTTCATGTAAGGACAGTACATCATTTAATTCGAAAGCAAATATTGGCGGGACGTTGCACCAATCCGCAATGTTTTGCCATATCATTTGAGCGAACTGGCATGCTACAAATAAGTGTTCGGACGTTTCTGCATAATCACCACAAAGAACACACAAATTATTTTGGACCGAGATGTTCCGTATCGCCAGTGCACACTTTGTCGGTAACCTTTCCATCGCTGCCCTCCAAGCCACAATAGATACCTTTTTTAGGACCCAGTTATTCCACTTAAAAACCCTTGCCGGAGCTACACGGTTCGCCGAACTTAATACTTTTTAATCCCAACTACACAAAAGACACCATCTGAAGCATGCTGCCATTTCCATAGGTCCCTACCCAAACCCATATTTAGCCCATTCACCAAAGAAATCAGTTGTAATAATTGATTTTGGCAAATATCATCTAATTCTGGCTGAGCCCAGGCCCACAAAAAAACAGGCCCAAACTCCCCAGCAACCATCCGATCCGCAAACATGCACATCTTGTTTGATTCAACCTTAAATAAATTAGGGAACCTAATATATAAAGGTTGTGAATCAGCCCAGACATCTAACCAAAACTGTATATTTTCTCCATTTACAGGAACTGCAGAAATAGCTCCACTTAAATCAATACCGGCACCAAGAAGAATCGGTTTAATACTCATGATGCCCTTCCACGGACCCGCAATAGATACTTTAACCGGGAAGTCATTCCAAACTCTACTATTATGGTGGATAGCCCAGACTACTCTTCGCCATAAACTATTTTTTTCGGTTTTAAACCTCCACCACCACTTAGCCAACATGGCTAAATTAGTGTCTCTAATGGAACCGAAACCCAACCCACCAAACTCAACCGGAGCAATTGTTTTTTCCCATGCTACCCAATTCATTTTAGCTTTATCTTCCGAGCCACCCCAAAAAAACACCCTTCTAATCTTATCAAGAGCACTCAACACTTTAACCGGAGCTTTAAATAAAGATAAATAGTAGGTTGGCAAGTAATTTAAGACCGACTTTATCAAGGTTATTCTTCCACCATATGAAAGAGTTTTAGCTTTCCATAGCGAAAGCCTATTTCTAAACATATCTACCACATATTTCCAATTTCGAGGCAAATTCATGTTAGCCTCAATTGGTAGACCAAGATGAATAAAAGGAAACGTACCTTTCTTGCACCGCAAATAACTCGCCATTTGTTGAACTTCTTGGTCACTAACTCCAATCCCATAGATGCTACACTTGGATAAGTCAACCTTGAGGCCGGAAACTAGATAAAAACACCTAAGTATCCGTCTCAGGTTATTAATATGTGAAGTAGACCATTCACCAATAAACATCACATCATCCGCATAAGAAAGATGAGTCAGGAGTGGACCATCAGCGGAGACATTGATACCATTGAATAAACCAATTGAGGTTGCCTTATTCATAACACATGTAAGGGCTTCCATCAGAATTACAAATAAAAACGGAGAAAGCGGGTCGCCTTGCCTAAGACCACGGGAGCAATCAAACTCTCTAGTTGGAGATCCATTAACTAGAACCGAAGCTCTAGCTGAATAGAGAGTCGCCATCACCCAAGATCTCCATCTACTAGGAAAATTCATCTGAGCCATAATCGAGTTTAGAAATGACCAGTTCACCGAATCATACGCTTTATTGATATCAACTTTGAAGAACATTCTACATCGCTTATACTTTTTTAACCAACCGAAAAATTCATTAAGAACAAGAGGGTCATCCATGATATTTCTTCCGGTTAGAAAGGCCGATTGTTGCTCAGAAATTATCTTCCCCGTCACACTTTTAAGACGGTTAACGAGCACCTTTGAGATTACTTTATTAATCACGCCAATTAAACTAATCGGCCTGAAGTCTGTTGGGCCAACTGGGTCCTTTACCTTAGGAATCAAAGCTATAAATGAAGAAGTGCAGCACTTATTAATAGAACCCTCCTCATAGAATTTGTTGAACAACCTGACCATATCATCTCGGAGCCCAACCCAACACTTTTTAATAAACTTAAAATTGAACCCATCCGGCCCAGGAGCACGTTCACATTCACAATCCCAAACAGCTTCTTTAATTTCCTCCACCGAAAAAGGATTCTCTAGCAAAGTTGCCTCATGGTCCGAAATGGTAGCGATATTAGAACATATCATCTCTGGTCTAATAGGCATAGGTTCCGAAAACTGATGATGGAAAAATTCATACAGAGCTTCTTTAATGGCTAGAGGATTAGTATTCCATTCACCATCGATCAATAAGCCATTCAATCTATTCGTACTGATATTAGAGTTAATAATATGATGAAAAAATGCAGTGTTTTCATCACCATCAATAGCCCACTTGGACCTGGATTTCTGGCGCAAATCCAACTGTTTAATTCTTTCAAATTCAGCCACACAGTTACGACATTCTGCTCGTTCAGCCGGTTCATCTTCCTCAAGAATTTTTTCCTCCGCCAGGTTTTCAATGAATTCAAATCTCCTCTTTTTTCCACCATAGATCCCATCTCTTCTTTCTTTTTCCAATTTCAGCTATGATTTGATTTTGTTTTTAAGCCACATGAATTTAATCGCAAGAGCAAGATCCTCCGGCCCCGAGAAGTGAAACGCACCACAATTTTGGAGAACAAATTCGAGGAAGCCAGAAAATTCAAACCATGAGTTAAAGAATCTGAAAGGGATATGACCAAAATCTGATTGAACAGTAGAGAGAACAATAGGCCGATGATCTGAGACTTCCCTAGCCAAAGCAACCACACTCGCATTTGGCCAATTCTCCCTAAACCCCAAGCACACAAGAAAATGATCCAACTTACTCAACTTTTTACCATTATCTGAAATATAGGTGAAATTACCACCACCCATATTATATTCCACAAGCCCGGCTGCAAGAATAAAATCATTGAAAGCCCTCGCACTAGCTTCAACAAACTCTGAGTTCATACGCTCACTTTCATCCCGCACATCATTAAAATCCCCCATCATGACCCATAACCCTTGTAAAGAGTTCCTAAACCCCATAATTTCTGACCAAACACCACGTCTACTAATAGCATCATTGGGAGCATAAACGTTAACAGGATTAATTTTGCACCCCGACTGAACCAAGAAGCCCGACACAATAATAAAATGTCTATTATAATAAGTGTCTTCACACCTGAAAACCGTTGGGGACCAAAGACATGCAAGACCACCGGATCTGCCCTGAGAGTCCACTATAGCAACCTTGAATTCAGCACGACCCCAAAACTGATTGAACCTAAACGTCTCTGACACTTGTAATTTCGTTTCCTGAATGGCGAGAAAGTGTATACCATAACTAGTTTTAAGCCCTCTGATCCAATCTGCCTTACGACTACTACGCATCCCCTTAGATTGATTGATAAACAATTCATCGAAAACAGTTTTCATCACCTTCTTTAACAATTAACTCCTCGGTAGCCGTCAAGAACCCACTTAGATCAACACCAATCATTGCTCCAATCTGTACAATAGCTTCGACTTCATTCCTTAGACTTTCATCCTCAAACCAGACTCCATGATTCCCTAGAACTTGATCAGCGACTGCATCTGACTCAACTTCCTCCTGATTGACAGAATCAGTACCTCCAACTCCTAGATTCTCACGTCCATACTCTTCGTTTCCTGAAACTTCTCCCACCGGAGTGTTAAGATCTAAAGACACCGAACCAGACCTATTGGGCTGACCAAAATTTTTTTGAGAGGGCCCTTGTGTAGACCCAATAGATGGAGGACTACGGTCGTCTCGATTTCTTTTTCCCAAATTGATAATAGGAGTTGGGCCATCCTCACCAAATACAGAGTTGGGCTTTGGTATGTCACGGCCCCCGACCCGGTTTGACCCGTTTTAGGAGCCGCGGGAC
The DNA here is from genome assembly GCA_030545235.1 of Helianthus tuberosus. Classification (NCBI taxonomy): domain Eukaryota; kingdom Viridiplantae; phylum Streptophyta; class Magnoliopsida; order Asterales; family Asteraceae; genus Helianthus; species Helianthus tuberosus. The sequence goes on from JARYGA010033674.1 coordinate 34,105, forward strand.
AGAAATTCCCGTGGTATTAAATTAACAGCGGAAGTTTCTTCAGGATCTTTTAAAACTGAAATATTTCCCAATTATTTTATTTCACAATTCGAGATAAGACCCGATAATTTACAATACTGAGATTTCACGAAGAAATCTTTTATTTTCAAAACATATTTCTTTATTTTATACTGAGCCACTTTCTTAAGCTGATAGTGCTTCACGGCACTTTTCCTGGATCACAACAGATCACCTGAAACATGTTTGAAAAAGGTTTTGTCAGCGGGAAATACTGAGTGAATCAATCATTTTACTAAAACGACACGTTTGTTATAATTTACAGTATTAAGAGCGATTACAATGTCTCTATCTTTTAAATTAACTGATCCAGTTGTCACTTGACCGGACGTGTGACTGTGGACATATCACTTGCTGGGTCCGTTCACCCACAAGTGATAAATAATTAGTAGCTATGTGCACACCCCCCACATACTGGCAGTAATTTCAGATTACATAGACTTAATCCCTGTAATTATAACCTTTGAAAATAAACATGCTTTTGTAAAGTAATTTGATAAAAAGAGAATGACTCACATTGCAGATTTAACAGAGCTTATTCTACTGATTAGCCTTGATAACCTAGTTTAAATAATCAAGCACACAAACTAGGTTAGTAACTTAATACAGCATTTACGACAACTCACGAGATTACAACCTTCACAACGAATGACAAAGTGCGATACTTAAACATCCATCGATTTAACGACGAATGACAAAGCATAAACCCTAATGTGGGCAGCTCTTAAACATCCATTGGATAGTTTAATCGATCGGACATTGAATCGTAGCAGCGATCGAGTTATTACCCTGAATTGTGGCAGCACTTCGTGATCAGTGTGTGTTTATTGTAGTATTCAGACACTATCTCAACGTACAATTTGAGTTTGAACGTCGAACTAACGCACAATTGCATGAAACAGACGAAGTTATTTATACTTGAAAAATGTCCCCCTCGCGCCACGCGAGGGGTTCTCCTGTTCCTGTCGCGTGGCGCGACAGGCCCTAGTCTACCCTAGGTTTGCTTCGTGTCCCAGTAGCTTAGCTGAGTTGGTTTCGTGTGATTTTAAATTTTTGACAGCAAACTGTGTGGATTTTACCGAGTAGGGTTTACCCCCCCTGAGTTTTAGGGGCCCTGATCCTGATTCTGATTGTTCTGAAAATTTTAGGGTTTGTGCAGAATCACTTGGGTTTCTCAATTAGGGTTTCCTAATCAGATAATTAAAATACTAAATAGTACTTTTTGATGAGAGTTGTTACATTCTCCCCACCTTAATAAAAATCTCGTCCTCGAGATTTACTGGAATAAGTGAGGATACTTTCGCTTCATTTCTTATTCCAGCTCCCAAGTGTATTCAGCTCCTCTCTTTGAATTCCATCTGACTTTGACTAAAACAAGTCGTTTGTGTTTGAGAAACTTCACTTTTCTGTCTTCTATCTGAAGAGGTTTCTCAACAAATTTCAACTTTTTGTTTACCTCTATATCTCGAAGAGGTACTACCAGTGATTCATCTGATAAGCATTTCTTAAGATTGGATACATGAAATACATCATGTACTCCAGATAATTCTTCTGGTAGTTGTAAACGATAAGCTACTGGTCCTATACGTTGGATCACTGAAAATGGTCCTACGTACCTTGGACTTAGCTTTCCTTTCTTCCCGAATCTAACTACTCCTTCCCAAGGAGAAACTTTCAATAGTACTTTGTCTCCCACTTGAAATTCTAACGGCTTGCATCTATTGTCTGCATAACTCTTCTGGCGATCTCGAGCCGTCTTCAGCCTTTCCTTTATTTGAGTAATCTTATTAGTCGTCTCTTGCACTATTTCAGGACCTGATAATTGACTTTCTCCTATTTCTGCCCAACAAACTGGAGTTCTGCACTTTCTTCCATATAGTGCTTCAAATGGGGCAGTTTCAATACTTGAATGATAGCTATTGTTATAGGAGAATTCAATTAATGGTAAATGATCATCCCAACTTCCACCAAAATCTATTACACATGCTCGGAGCATGTCTTCTAGAGTTTGGATTGTCCTTTCACTTTGTCCGTCTGTTTGGGGATGATATGCAGTGCTAAGATTTAATCGAGTTCCCATAGCTTGCTGGAAACCTTTCCAGAAATGAGAAGTAAAACGACTATCTCTATCCGAAACAATGGAGAGTGGAACTCCATGTAAGGATACAACTTCATCTACATACAATTTAGCCAGTCTTTCCATGCTAAAGGTTTCTTTCATTGGTAAAAAGTGAGCTGATTTGGTTAATCGATCCACAATTACCCAAATCGCATCATTACCTTTTCTGGTTTTGGGTAACTTGGTAACAAAATCCATTGTTATAAGTTCCCATTTCCATACTGGCATTTCTAATTGTTGTACTAACCCTGAAGGTTTCTGATGTTCTGCTTTAACTTGTGAACAAGTAAGACATTTAGAAACATATCTTGCTATGTCCTTTTTCATTCCTATCCACCAAAAAATTTTCCTTAAATCTTGGTACATCTTATTATTTCCTGGATGCATAGTATACCTAGATTTATGAGCTTCTTCTAAAATTTTAGGTCTTAAGTCTCCCTGCTTAGGTACCCAAATTCTACTTTTGTGGAATCTCCAAATTCCATCTGCTCCTTGTTCTAATTCCTTGATTCGTCCTTTCATTCCTTCAGCATCATCCTTGATTGCTGTGGTTTGAAAATTCTTCAATTGTTCCATTAAATCTATTTGTAGATTTAATTTGAGAGCACGAACCCGTCGTTGTTTCTCATAATACTTACGACTTAAGGCATCTGCAACTACATTTGCCTTTCCTTCGTGATACTGAATATCACAGTCGTAGTCACTTAGGATTTCCATCCATCTCCTTTGTCTCATGTTTAACTCTTTTTGCCCAAATATATATCTTAAACTTTTGTGGTCTGTGTAGACAGTAAATTTACTTCCGTAAAGATAATGTCTCCAAATCTTAAGGGCAAAAATTACGGCTCCTAATTCTAAATCATGAGTCGTATAGTTTTCTTCGTGCTTTTTCCATTGCCTTGAAGCATATGCAATCACCTTTTTGCGTTGCATAAGCACACATCCATATCCTAGTTTTGAAGCATCACAATATACTTCAAAGTTTTCAGTTCCTTCAGGTAAGGCTAAGATTGGTGCATTTGTTAATTTCTGCTTCAATATTCTAAAGGCTTCTTCTTGCTTAGGTCCCCATTCAAACTTAACCGCTTTACAGGTTAGCTTAGTTAATGGTATGGCTATCTTGGAAAAATCCTTAATAAACCGTCTATAATACCCAGCTAAACCTATAAAACTTCTTATTTCCATTGCTGTTTGTGGAACCTTCCATTTGGTAATTGCCTCTATCTTAGCAGGATCTACGTGAATACCTTCGTGATTCACCATGTGTCCTAAGAATTGCACTTCTTGCAACCAAAATTCACACTTCGAGAATTTGGCATAAATTTTTTATTTTCTTAACAAAGTTAAGAGTGCATGAAGGTGTTCACAATGCTCTGTTTGACTTTTGGAATAAATAAGTATATCGTCTATGAAAACAATTACAAATTTATCCAAATATGGTTTACAGATCCTATTCATCATGTCCATGAATGCAGCAGGTGCATTCGTTAACCCAAAGGGCATGACTGTAAACTCATAATGACCATACCTAGTTCTGAAAGCAGTTTTAGGTATGTCTTCTTCTTGTACCTTCAATTGATGATATCCGGAGCGTAAATCTATCTTAGAAAAATATCTAGCTCCCTGAAGTTGATCAAATAGATCATCAATCCTAGGTAATGGGTATCGATTCTTAATTGTAACCTTATTCAATTCTCTATAATCAATACACATTCTCATTGAACCATCCTTTTTCTTAACAAACAACACTGGCGCTCCCCAAGGGGATGAGCTAGGTTGTATGAATCCTTTACTTAGTAATTCATCTAATTGCTTTTTCAGTTCTAACATTTCTGTGGGTGCTAACCGATAAGGTGCCTTGGCTATCGGGGTAGTTCCTGGAATTAGATGGATCCTAAATTCTACTTCCCTATCTGGAGGTAATCCCGGTAAATCTTCTGGGAATACATCCGGATATTCTGAGACTACTGATATTTCCTTAAGATCTTTACCCTTAGTGCTAATGATTACCGAAATCATATACACTATTCCTTGTTTTCGTTCATAATTAGCAACTTTCATTACTGATATGAACTTCATAGGCTTACGTGGTTTGTCTCCTGTGATCCTAATAACTTCTCCGGTGGGTGATTGAATTTCTATGGAATTCTGATCACAAAGGATTCGAGCATGGTTGGCTACTAACCAATCCATTCCTAATACAACATCAAATTCAGCTAAATTCATTGTGTAACACCCCGAAAAATGCAAATTTATATTTAAATAAATATAAAGTTGATAAATAAACTAGTTAACTAACTAGGATTTTATTTAACCCAATTAGGTGAAAGTTTAGTAGTAACCTACAAGTGGGTTAAAAATGCTATAATTGAATCCAAGGCAAGTCTAGGGACCATTTGTGTTTAAAATGAAACTAGAATTTATATAATCAAAAAATAAAACACAAACATTGTCTGTGTTCTTGGTGGAGATCGACCAGGAGCGACCCCAAGTCCATTCAAACCCTAGTCAGCATAAAAACTCTAAATTGAAGGATCAAACTCAGTTCAAATCAAAATCCGAACATAGATTATTGATCCTCATTGCAAGAGGATTCTAAGGTATGTAAAATCTGATGAAATCTCTCAACTTGAATCTCTCATGATTTTGGAAAATCTGAATTTAGATGTTGCATGTGTGTTATTTGGTTAGATTAGGAATGATATGGTGTCTAGAAGTGAAACCTAGACAACTACATGTGATATCATGTCCAATTTCAGGGAATTCCATGAACACCTTGAAGGTGGGTTGTGGGTTTTACAATATGATGATGAACACTAGGATTTAGAATGAATATTTTAGTGTAATTTGATCTTAGAAAATGATTTCAGAATGCATGATGTTTAAATGATATATGAAGGCTATATTGAAGATTAAGTTAGCTAACTAGCAAGCTATAAACTTGAATAAGAAAGATATAAAATTCTGCCCTTAAAGTGTTTGTTGAAATGCCTCTATGAAGGCTTAAAATTGAAATTCTGAGCTTAAACACATAATCATGATGTTTTGGTGTATTATGCGAATTATGATTTAAAGAGAGTTCTAAAACGCATCATAAATGGACTCTATAGGAACGGACGCAGGAGCGTCAAGCGGACAAGCGAGTGGCGAACCACGTTTAAAGGGCAAACTTTGAAGGTATGTAACTTAACCCGTTACATTAAGCGAAACGTTGTTAGATTATACGTAGTTGATAAAGAGTCGTGTTGATTGGAAGTGATCATGATTATTACTTGGAGAATAAATTTAGAGTTTTCAATAAATCATTGGTAGTCATCATAATGGAGGAATTCCGCAAGATGAGCCAATGGGTCGATTAATTGCGTAAGTTGTGGCTTTGTTGATCTAGGGGTAATAATGGCGATAATACTCACAAAAGCATCAAACCAAGAGAATTGGTAATGAAATGTGAGCGACAATAAGTCCCGGATGTTGGGCATAAGTCGCCATAAACATACTAGTTAAATGGGTAGTAAATTGACTAAAGTTAGAATGGGTCAAATAAACGTATAAGGAATTATAGCCTTTCAGTCCGTGAATAGATTTTTCGGTATCATAATTGTAATAGGCGCGTCGGTAATGAATTTACAAACGCATAGGAAAAAGAATCACCTAAAACGGGCTTACGAGTCAAAAGTTATGGCTATTTAAAGTTTGAACTTGATTGCACTTGGAGCTGGGAAATAATCAGCATCAGCAAACAAACCTACTGTGAAAACAAGGGCCTCGCGTAGCGCGAGACCCCGTCGCGTCGCGCGACGCCTTCAGGCCGGAAAAATGTTATTTTTTTTATTTGTTGATGCTTGGAACTGTTAGTGCATTTATGTCTATAGCCTTCGTCAATCCGAGCCGTAGCAAGAAACAGAAGAAAACGAGTCGTTATATTAGTGATAGCTAGTCAAAAAGGCAAGGTGGCATAATTGTAATTAATGAGAAATCTCATTAATAGTCAAGGCCTATAAATAGGGTGATTATGTTTAGTTTAGAGGACTTTTGCTACATTTGTCATCTTGGAGCTTTCTAGATCTAGAGAGAGAATCTAGAGAGAGAAAGTGTTGTCATTGTGATTCAAGGTGCTGTACATTTTCAGATTTATAATAGAATCACATTTATATTACGTCACGTGTGTTAGGTCGCGTTCGTGTACGGATTCCGCACGTTTCACGTTCGTTTCGCAATCGTTTCAGAGTCAAAACCGGTCTAACAAGTGGTATCAGAGCAGGAGCTCGATTGCACTGATCCAACACACATTTCCGCTCGTGATTTCATCGATTTCAGATCCGGATTTCATCTATTTCTTCATTTTTTTCATATTTTTCACGTTTTAACTGATTTTCGTCAAATTGAACGGGTTTTTATGGTCCAAATCGTCTGATTTTTTGATATGTTGTGCGTATACACCTGATCTATAACCCTACCAAGTTTCAGATCCAAATTCATAGCCGTTTAGGAGTAATCGAAGATTTTCAGTTCGATTTCGCTGTCAAAATTGCAGGTTTGCGTTTCTGGTCCGCTCCAACGTACAAGTAATTCTGGTTCGCTCAAAATGGCAGTTTTGGTTGCTGGTTCGCTCGTCCTGTTCGCTTGAACAACACATCTTTCTGGTCCGCTCCAAAGATCATTTGTAATCCGCTCATGTGATAGTATTAGGTCCGCTTTTAGTGACAAAATAGTTGAGGTCCGCTCATTTGTCACATTAACAGTAGGTTCGCTCTTGAGATTCGCTTGTGTGGTTCGCTTTTGTGACACTTCAGTGGTATCAATTTGTGTGACACATCTATCAAGGCTGTCAGTTTGCGTAAAAGAGATAGTAACGTGTATCAGTTGTCAGCTTGCATGTGATGAGTCTTGTTTCAAGTGATCATATATTAGTTGTTGGCTAGCTCTAAATTGAGGTCCAATCGAATTGTTATGAAGAATTAAACTTGTCGGTTCATTGTATATATCAAAAAGTTGTCTGCCACATTTCTCGATTTCTACATAAGGGTATTTTGAGGTCCAATGATATTTGAGTGGTAATCAAAGTTGTCTGCCATTTACACAAGTTTGAGTTTTGATTGTTGTATTTCCAAATCGATTGAAGAGCAGCCCATGTGATCAAAATTGTTTTTGTCGTCTTAGTGGATATTGAGGCCCAATCAAAGTTTTGGTATCTTAAAGTGTCTTGGTTAATTCAAAATGGACGATTCATTGTCAAGGTTAAGGTTTGGAGTTTAGTCGGTTTGCACGTTTCGATTAGTTGTTTTGTCAGTCAAGTTGCGTGATAATTGTCCAGTTCATATGGTTCGGAGTTCAAAGATTTTGAAGGGTCAGGTCAATTGAATTCATTCCGGGTCATATCAGTCCGCACAGTTGGTTATTTAGTCTGCACAGTTGATCGTTCAGTCTGCACAGAAAATCATCAGTTCGAGTACCAGTTTCTTTCAGATAATTGATAAAAGTTTAAAACTGATTGTGTGTTTGTTTGTTGTTGACAGGTTTACATCATGGCTGAAGAATTTTTCAATACGTTTTACAACGCGTTCGCAACCGAATCGTCTGAGGCTACAAATATTACACCAAAAACCATTTCTAAGGTGCTAAATGAGAACATCAAACATGATAACTTTTATGGAACTCACTCAAAGCCACCAACTTTGGATAGCATTGAAGATTATACATGGTGGAAGGAACGTTTCATCAACTGGGCAAAAACGTATGCTCATGAAAGCTGGTTCTGCCTGGAGTATGGATATGAAAAACCAAAAGATGATAAAGGCGAAGATCTTGTTTTCAAGAAGTTTTCCAGAGAAGATAAAGCTGAATACGGAGCTGAACAGAGAATGATAGCATTGATCCAGTCAGCAATCAGAAATGATATTTTTGCTTTACTAAATCATGACGGGTCATCTAAGTCTGTCTGGGAAGCTTTACGTGTTAAAGCTGAAGGGGGTAAACAGATTAAAAAGAACAAAATCGCTTTATTAAAGAAAGAATTTGATCTGTTTGATAACATAAAAGGAGAGTCAGTGAGGCAAATGATTGAGAGATTCTGTCATCTTAAAATTGAATTGGAAAGGTTAGAGATAAATAAAACAAGAGAGGAATTGATAGACAAAGTGATTGAAGCGTTACCACGAGCAGATCAGTGGCAAACGTTTGTTTTTATTTTGAAAAATGATGTTTTGTATGATACAATTACTCTTGATGCTTTGTTTGAAAAGATTGAAAGTCATGATCTGGAGCTACAAAAGCAAAACAAGATGACTGATTCTTCACATCAACAGAACGTTGGCTTGTACTACAAAGGCAGTGTGCTTTCTGATAAAGGCGTTGGTTCACCAAAAACAGCATTTAGTGGTGAAAAGATGAAAGAACCACCAACAACGTCAACAAATCATCATTCTGGATATCATTCATCTTCAAAGACAAATTCTGATGATTCTGAAGAAATTCTGTGCAACATTGCTCTTAAACTGAAGAATTCTCCTGCAATGAGCATAAATGCAGCGAAGCAGCAAATGAGTTTCCTTGCATCTGTTCTGGAGTCATATGAAGGTCTTGTAGCTGGCAAAATTGGAAACTCCGAATTGACCAAAGAAGATTACGACCACATTGATCCGGAAGAGATGGAGCTCAATGACATCCGTTGGTGTTTAGCTAGTTGTATTCGCAGAGCTCAGAGGTATATGGAGATTACCGGGAAACAATCGCTTGGAGGTGCTTCAACAAAGCTTGGATTCGATAAATCCAAAGTGACCTGCTTCAGATGCAGGCAAAAGGGTCATTTCAAAAGAGAATGCAGAAACTCTGAAGTTGCTGAAGGAAATGAACGTCCTTTCAACGATGATTATTATCAAAAGGCGATCTACCATCGAAGCAGAGAAGAGCCAAAGTTGATTGAAGATAAACCAAAAGAAAAGTCAAGAGCTTATGCAGTAATCTATCCAGATGAAGGATTTGACTGGAGCACAGTTTGTCCAGAAGAAGATCGTTTAGAGAATGTTCGTAAAACAACTCAAGGGAGAGCTATGACAGAAGAAAGAAAGTTTGTTTTTGTTGCTGAGATTCAAGATGAAAACAAAGACAAAGACACTACTGAAGTCCATGAAGAAAAAGTTGAGATCAAAGAGAAAACTCGAGAAGAGATCTTGAGTGAGAAGACCTACAGAGAAAGAAAGGTGGTCTACAACAGAATGGATGACATGCAGGAGGAGTATGAGATGGCTGTCGGTAGCAAAAGATGGGATAAAAAGAGAGAATGCTATTACAACAGAGAAGGAGAACCGGTTGTTCCCAAGAAAGACATAATCTTTGATGATGTTCTTCTCAAAGTCCCGTTGAGAGCTGAATACTATAGAAATGTATTGAAAGATGACACATACGCTAAGAGATTTGAAAAGGAGATCAGATATGCCATGTTATCATGTCTGAGAAAAAGGGATGAGGAGAGAATGAAGAAGAATGTTGAAGAAATGGTGAACAATCTGAAGAAAGCTGCTGAAGAGGTTAAAGCAGAAATTGTTGAAGTTGAAGCTGTGAAGGAAATCAAAAGTGAAGAAGTTGTTGTGAATGAAGAGGTTGAGAAAGCTGTTACTGAAGAACAGCAGATTGAAGAAGAGGTGAAGAAAGAAGAAAATGAAGAAAAGAATGAGAATGAGGAAGCTGATAATGTTGGTGATGAAGTCGGTATTGAAGAAAAGCAGAATGTTGCTAAGCAGACAGAGGTTGCTGAAAACACCGAAGTGCCAATCACTGAGGTAAATTCTGATTCTGAAAACTTGAAACTGGTTGATCAGTGCAAGAAATGCATGGAATCATGCAGAGCTTGTACTGAAAAAGATGAGCAATTTAGAACAAGAGATCTTGAGTTCACAAAAATTGAAAAGATTTTCAAAGAAAAATGCAAAGAAATGCTAGAAAAAGAAAAAGTTTTTAAAGAAAATGATGAAAAACTTTCAGAAAAATGTAACAAATTAGAGAAAGAAAATGAAGTTTTGAAAGAAAATGTTTTGAAAATGACAAATGAATGTGAACAAAAGGAAATTGCTTGTCAAGAAATGAAAAAGGAATATGACTCAATGAAATTATCATATCACATTACAAAAGAGTCATATGATAAAGTAAAAGACGAAATGAAATATGCTCAATCAAGAATGAATTATATGTCTGAAACAACCAAAGAGCTTAAACGAATGTATTCTATAAAACAAGATGTTGTTAATTCCTATATTGAGGATGTTGCTAAGTTAAAGCGACAGATTGCTGATTTAGAACAGGATAACAACAAGTTAAAAAGTTACCATGTGTCGTCATATGTGCTTGAAAGAATTTTCAATATAAAACCGGGTGAGGGTGAGTCTGAGCAGAACAAGAAAGGTATTGGTTCAGAATTTCATCAAGTTCCACCACCGGGAAAATTTGCATTTTATGATGAGGAAAAGGTTGAAAAAGCTTGCAACATGGTAGACCAATTGCCAGACAACATTGACATAACCTATTCCAAATCTGATGATTCTCATGATTCAGAGGTGGTAGGTAAAGTCGTTGAAAGTGTGTTGAAAGAAGAGTTGATTGTTACAGGTAAATCTGAATCACAGGATGAAGATGAAGGAAATCTTCATGATGGTTATCTGAAAAACACAAAATCAGAGGAAAGTTTGAATGATGATTCAAAAGGATTGGTTTATACCATGATTGGATTGGACAAATTGTTCTTAGATGTTGTATTCCCGATTCAGAATGTGATTTCAGAAAAGGTTGATAAAGTTTTCAAAATGGTTGAGATTGAGAAGTCTGAGATTTCAAAGTTTGTTGGTAAGAGTTATAAAGGTTCGTATAACAAACCTGGTTTCAAAAAGAAGAACATGAAGGCTGGTTTAGGTTATAAGAAGATACAGAATCGAAACAAAAATGAAATGCCAAATTTTCAGACAAAAATGACTTTTGTTCAAGGAGGCAGTTTAGAAAAAGAAAAAGAACTCAAAATGAGACAGTCTAATGATGAATTCTTTGCTAAAAAGAAAAAGCAACAACCACAGGTCAAAGATGTGTCCATGAGAACATGTTTCAAATGTGATCAAAAAGGACATCTTGCACGCAAGTGTCCTAATCTAAAACCTGTGGATGTTGACAAAAAGAAGTTTGATGCTGAGAAACAAAAATCTGAGAATGTGAGACAAAGGTCAACCAAATTTGATTCAAAACAAACTTGGAGGTTCAATACAAACAAGTTTGCTTCAAATCAAAACTGGAAATCAGACCAGAATAGGTTTGATTCTAGACAGATCTGGAATTCTTACACACCCAGATTCAGAACAACACAGAGTTGGAAAACTACAGTTGATATGACAAAACCTCAAGAGTTTTGGAAACCAAGAGTTGTTGTTCAAAATCAAAATGTTCAAAAAGTTTCACATTTTTAAAAACGAGGAACACCAAAAGGTCAAACATGGAGTGTTAAGAAACATGTTGAATTGGTAAACGATGAGAAAATTGAAGTTAAAATTGAGAAAGTTTTTGTGAAAAATGATACAGAATTTCCAGCATTGAATGAAAATTATTGTGTTGAAATGCCTAAGGTTCAACAGACCTGGGCTAAATTGTTCAAGTAATTGAGTAGTTTGTTTGTGCAGGTGCTCATGGAATTCAAAGATTGTGAAATTGGAGATTGGAGCAGCCTGGCACATCGAGAGGAGGCTGCTGGATCCTGTGTTGGTTGAAACAGGAAGTTTATATGTTTTCTGTAAATAAATAAACAATATTTCAAAAACCCTAAAAATTGAAAAATTTGAAAAACCAAAAATATGTTTGTTTTTATTTTTTGTCAAATATTAAAAAATTACAAAAATATGTGTTGATTGAATATGCCGAAACCCTCACGGCTGAACAAACATGATTACTTTCATCAGATTGAAAAACGGTTTTCAAACTGTTAAGATCAATGGGTTGTAAATCATGGGGGTATGTATATTTTCTGCAAATCAGAGCACTTTAAGCAGAAAATGGATGGCGAGACAAAGCTATCAGTATTGGTTGTCAAATTTTTTTTATGGTTTTGCATTTTAGGGGGAGTAATGTTGTTAGAAAATACAAAAACATTTGAAAATTTGAAAAAGTCAAAAACATGATAAAATTAAAAAAAAATTGAGTTTTTTGCGTAAAAAAGAGGAAATGATAGTACATCAGTAGACAGTTACAGTACGCTAAAGAAATGGAAGGTTTAAATGTGTTAAACGATCTCACCGTGGATGTGTCGGTAGATTTTTATACATTTAGTAAACTTTTTCGGGATATAAACCTAAATTCAAACTTGCTTATTTTGTGGGGAACACTACTTGGATATATAGGTAACCCCTGAAATCTCGTTTGAAAGGTCTTATAATCTGATATACTAGGTCTTTATACTCAATGATGTCTGGGGTATTATTCCAGGACTTCTGCTGAACGGTAGTTCTGACCTAGTCCTTGGCTAATACTTGCTGCAATGCTTGAAACACAGCATTAAACCCTCAGCATGCTGAAACAATAAAATTGATAAATGCTGCTGTTGTAAGCAAAAAGATCCTCTAAAGGGGACATACCGTAAAGTCGAAGCTGATATCTCTCTGCGTATACGGAAGTATCGACCTGAGATCCCTCGGCCCTCGCATACCTAATTTATATACATATATCATTGTAGTATACTCACCTGTAAGACTGATTATTGGGATTCTGGATACGGGAGTATATTCAAGAGGTGGGACACATGAATAGGTTTAAGTTCTTAATACACCTAATTCGTATCCTGAATCAGTTGAAATTTGTGTGAAAATTTAAGTGGATCAGTATATCGACAATCTAAGTGAATTGTTTAATTCTTACTGTGAAATTAAGCTCATTGGTACTTGTGACTTGTCATAAACTGATATGATCCTCTGACGCATACTCAGACAAAAATATTGTCTGTAAATATGTTTGTACATATTTCTTTATTGCTTTATATTTTCAGAAAATACAAAAAGATTTTTGATTCTGCTTTATTTTCGACAACCGATGTCTGAGTGCTGAGTTTCAAAATCTAAGTAAGCTGATTGTGTTTCTGAAAATAAAACAAGTTCATTAAATTGAAACTTGAATTAAAATAAAAAAAATCAAAACAGTTTGTGATATCTCCAAGGTCATTAAGTTGGACTTGGATGATTAACTGTGGGGGATTTGGATGCTTATACTGTTATAGAGCTAGTTTCCGATTCGATTCGATGAAACTGCCAAATTCATGAAAATTGTTTGTTTAGAATGTTTGAGTGAGCCAGGTTACAATTCCTGGATAGTTGAAATTTGAAATGCTGTTACTTATAAATGTTTGAGTGATTGCAGATGAGATTTCAGACTACGATCCCGGAAGCTGAGTCTAAGGGGGAGTCTGAAGACGAGCTCAAAGCAAGGGGGAGCTTGTATACGGAAAGCAAGGTGTCGATTCCAAAGCACGGAAACTTGACGAAAGGGGGAGCCTGATGAAGAAAAGAGTTTACAAAAAGGAGAAGCTGAAGACAGATCCACCGGGATTCTGTTCAAGAAGTCTAAAAGAGAAAAAGAAGATGCTACGAGTTTGACTCAATGATCGAGATTGACTACGGCAATATCCAAGGGGGAGTCTGTTAGTGCATTTATGTCTATAGCCTTCGTCAATCCGAGCCGTAGCAAGAAACAGAAGAAAACGAGTCGTTATATTAGTGATAGCTAGTAAAAAAGGCAAGGTGGCATAATTGTAATTAATGAGAAATCTCATTAATAGTCATGGCCTATAAATAGGGTGATTATGTTTAGTTTAGAGGACTTTTGCTACATTTGTCATCTTGGAGCTTTCTAGATCTAGAGAGAGAATCTAGAGAGAGAAAGTGTTGTCATTGTGATTCAAGGTGCTGTACATTTTCAGATTTATAATAGAATCACATTTATATTACGTCACGTGTGTTAGGTCGCGTTCGTGTACGGATTCCGCACGTTTCACGTTCGTTTCGCAATCGTTTCGGAGTCAAAACCGGTCCAACAGGAACTTGTTTATAACCCTTTATACTTGATTAAAACTAACTTATGATGTGTTTTAATCCTAGGTGTTGATAGTAACTAATCGGAAGATGGTCGAGCAAACTTTTGAAGAACCGAACACTATCCTCAAGCTTCCGCAATGCTTTAAATCCTTACTAGACTTAGATTATGGGTTGTAATTGATTGTTAAACAACTTTTGAAACGTTTTGTTTAGTCTTATATGACTAAACTTTTGTTACTTATGAACCTTTTGTTTAATTTATAAGTTAATCAAGCAGTTTTTTTCTTTATAATGGTATACGTTATGATTAAAAATCAAGTTTAATTAGACGGGTGTTACAAGTTGGTAATCAGAGCCTAAGGTTGTCAACAAAGTGTTCGGTTCAAGCTTGATCGATCGTCCGGTAAGAGTTAACTTATTTTCTTAATAAATTATGTATCACGTATAGAATGAGAAATGAATAAATATGCATGAAAATGAAAAGAGTGTGTATAAGCTCACTCAAAAACAAGAAATGCATGAAACAAGAATTATTAAATCAAGTTACGAACTTGATTGAATTGAAACAAGAATGATTAAATCGGGTTATGAACTTGATTAAATCAAAACAAGTAAAGCATGTGTTATAAATGGAATGTTTAACAATCTATGTAAACATTTCAGAAATCGAGATGGCTGATGGAGGTAATGATAATGCGGTGCCAAGAGTCACCGAACAAATGAGAGAAGTGATTGCCGAAGAGGTTGGAAAGGCGATCGAAAACAGTTTGTCGGGCTTTATTGATAAAATTCAAAACACCGTTTTATCAATAGTGGATGGAAGAATCAAGAAATTGGAAGATGATTCCAATTCAACAAAGGAAAAGCATGGTGGACGAAAGCCTTGTTCATACAAGGAATTCATGGCCTGTAAACCACCAATATATAATGGGGAGGTTGATCCAATCGTGTGCCAATGATGGCTAAGTGATATCGAAGGAGTATTCGAGAGAACTCATTGTGATGAAAATGACTACGTAGCTTATGGTACGGGTCAATTGAGAGGTCAAGCGAAAGACTGGTGGGATAACAAGAAGAAGGAGATTGGAAGTGAAGCGGCTAAGGCCATGACATGGGAGGAGTTTAAGACGCCGTTTCTTAAACACCATAGTCCCAAAGCGGTCATAAATAAAATCAAGGAAGAGTTCATGCAACTCAGACACAAAGGTGAATCCATAGACAAGATCACGGGGATGTTTATGGACAAGATGAAGTTCTGTGATGATTTGATAACGAATGAAGAGCAAAAGGTCTATTATTATCATAACATGCTAAGCGCGGAGTATAGAGAGTTCATAACCCCTTCAAAGTACGAGACCCTTACCGAGATTGTCAATGCTGCTCGGGAAAGGGAGATTGAATTGAAAAAGAGTATAGAACGGGGTGAACGAAGGGCATAAGATGTGAATCCAAGCCCTACCAAGAAAGCAAGAACAAATGAAACAGCAAAGAAATCAGATGCTAAAGGTAGTACACCAGGTTGCAAAATTTGTGGGAAAAGTCATAAGGGTGAATGTCGTTACAAGGATAAGCCTTGTCCCATATGCAAGAAAACGGGACATATGGCTATGTCGTGCCCGGAGAAAGTGACGGTTTGTTACAATTGTTATCGAACGGGTCACAAAAAGTCAGAATGCCCGGAACTGGTTGGAAAGAAGGATGGGCAGGAACCGAAAGGTGAAGCCCCAAAAGCAAAGGCAAGATCTTTTCAATTAACCGCCGCAGAAGCGAAGATTGAACCTGATGTGGTCTCAGGTATATTTGCTATAAATTCAATTCCTGTACGCGTGTTATTTGATACGGGTGCGAATAAATCCTTTGTTTCATATGGATTTATTCGACATCCTTCATTTGTTCTAACAAAATTACCTGTGCCCTTAGAAGTAGAGATAGGTAATAACAAGAGTTTTATTGTTTGTGATGTATGTGAAAACTGTAAACTGAGCATTGACGATGAAGAATATTTGATAAATCTAATCCCGATGTCGATGGGAGAATTCCAAGTAGTCGTTGGGATGGATTGGCTATCTCAATACCATGCAAAGGTCGTGTGTTTTCGCAAAGAGATAAAACTAACATCTCCGAGCGGAAAACACGTCACCATTTATGGCGAAAAAGGAGGCAACCCCATAGTATGTTCGATGTTGAAAGCTCACAAGCTCATGAAGCAAGGATGCAAGGCATTTATGATATACGCTAATGAGCCCGAAAAAGAATCATGAAAGATTGGAGATGTACCGGTAATACGAGATTATGAAGATGTGTTTCCGGATGATTTACCGGGGATACCACCTGAACGGGAAATAAAGTTCGGGATCGAATTGATTCCGGGCGCAAAACCCGTAGCAAAAGCCCCGTACCGACTTGCACCGTCGGAATTACAAGAGTTGATGTCCCAAATTCAAGATTTGCTTGACAAGGGATTCATAAGGCCGAGTGTGTCTCCTTGGGGCGCACCGGTGTTGTTTGTGAGAAAGAAGGACGGGAGCATGCGCATGTGTATCGATTACCGGGAGTTAAACAAACTCACGGTAAAGAACCGATACCCGCTCCCGAGGATAGACGACTTATTTGACCAACTACAAGGCGCGAGTTGGTTTTCAAAAATTGACCTTAGATCGGGGTATCACCAACTAAAGGTCAAAGAAGAAGATGTGCCGAAGACGGCTTTCCGCACAAGATACGGACATTACGAATTTCTCGTGATGTCATTTGGGCTAACAAATGCGCCCGCGGCTTTCATGGACCTCATGAACCGGGTTTGCAAGCCAATGTTGGATAAGTCGGTCATCGTGTTTATCGATGATATCTTGGTGTATTCGAAAAGTGAAGCCGAACACGCACACCACTTACAAGAAGTGTTAGAGACACTTAGACGAGAGAAGCTTTATGCAAAATTTTCTAAATGTGCCTTTTGGTTACGAGAGGTACAATTTCTCGGTCATGTCATAAGTGCCGATGGGGTTTTGGTGGATCCGTCAAAGATAGAGGCGGTGTCAAAATGGAATCCCCCGAAGAACCCTTTAGAAATCAGAAGCTTTTTGGGGCTTGCGGGATACTATAGGAGATTCATTCAAGATTTCTCCAAGATTGCGTCACCGCTAACAAAGCTAACCCAAAAGAAAGAAAAGTTTATTTGGGGTGACGATCAAGAAAAAGCGTTTCAAACGCTAAAGGAAAGGTTAACTCAAGCTCCGGTATTGACATTGCCGGACGGCGTTGAAGACATGGTGGTTTATTCGGATGCTTCATTATCGGGGCTAGGTTGCGTGTTGATGCAACGGGGCAAGGTAATAGCCTATGCCTCGAGACAATTGAAGATACACGAGAAGAAATATCCCACGCACGATCTCGAGTTGGCTGTAGTGGTATTTGCATTAAAGATATGGAGGCACTATTTGTATGGGGTAAAGTGCACCATATTCACCGACCACAAAAGCTTGAAATACTTTTTCGATCAGAAAGAGTTAAATATGCGACAAAGGCGATGGCTAGAAACGGTGAAAGACTATGATTGTGAAATACATTATCACCCCGGAAAGGCTAATGTGGTGGCGGATGCGTTGAGCAGAAAGGCGGATTATGTCCCAATACGAGTAAGATCGATGCAACTAGTGGTGACCTCGGGTGTACTTGAACGTATTCGAGAGGCGCAGTTAGAAGCAATGAAAGAAGAGAATTGGAAGAAAGAAAGAATCATAGGCCAATTGAAAGACTTGTCGGATGGGCATAATGGGTTGAAGACTCGATCCGGTAGAATATGGGTCCCACATACTTGTGGAGTGAAGGCACTTCTACTTAATGAAGCTCACAAATCCCGTTATTCGATTCATCCGGGTGCAACCAAGATGTACAATGATTTAAAACAAAATTATTGGTGGCCCGGAATGAAGAGGGACGTGGCGAAATATGTGGAAAAATGCTTGACATGTTTGCAAGTCAAGGCGGAGCACCAGAAACCATACGGCAAACTCCAACCGTTAGACATTCCGGTTTGGAAATGGGAACATATTACAATGGACCTGTTAACCAAGTTGCCTAAGACGAATCGTGGTTTTGATGCCATATGGGTAGTGGTGGATAGGTTGACGAAAAGTGCTCACTTCATTCCGATTCGTGAGACTTATACGTCAGAAAAGATGTCAGAAGTTTATACCAATGAAATCATAGCACGTCATGGGGTGCCAGTGTCCATCGTGTCTGATAGGGATACCCGGTTTACTTCGAATTTCTGGCGAGATTTCCAAGAGCAAATGGGGACTAAATTGTTCATTAGCACTGCGTACCATCCTCAAACGGATGGACAAAGTGAAAGAACGATACAAACATTGGGGGACATGCTACGGGCGTGTATAATCGACTTTGGAGGCAGTTGGGATGTTCACTTACCGTTAGTCGAGTTTTCGTATAACAACAGTTACCAATCTAGTATTAAGATGGCACCATACGAAATGCTTTACGGTAGGAAGTGTCGAACCCCGGTGTGTTGGGGTGAAGTGGGTCCACGTGAACTCGCCCACCAGGATATAGTACGAGCCACGAATGAAAAGATCGATAAAGTTCGAGCACATTTGAAAGCAGCTCAAGACAGACAAAAGGCGTATGCTGATAAAAGGAAAAGGCCAATCGAATTCCGGGTTGGCGACATGGTCATGCTAAAAGTTTCCCCTTGGAAGGGCGTTATTAGATTCAGAAAAAGGGGGAAGCTAAGCCCGAGGTTTATTGGGCCATTTAAAATTATCGGAAGGGTTGGCGAAGTGGCTTATCGCCTTGAGTTACCGGAAGAACTAAGTGGGATACATGGGACGTTTCACGTGTCACAATTACGAAAATGCCTAGCGGACGAAACAACTTATATCCATTATGATGATATTGAAGTGGATAATAGTTTGAATTATGCGGTGAGACCGGTGGAGATTTTGGACCGAAAGGTCAAACATCTACGAAATAAACAAATTGATCAAGTCAAAGTCAAATGGGAGCATAGGAAAGGTTCGGACACTACGTGGGAGTCCGAAGAGGAGATGCGACGTCTCCACCCTACATTATTTGGTACGTACTTCGGTTTCGGGGACGAAACCCTTTTAAGGGGGGTGGACTTGTAACACCCCGAAAAATGCAAATTTATATTTAAATAAATATAAAGTTGATAAATAAACTAGTTAACTAACTAGGATTTTATTTAACCCAATTAGGTGAAAGTTTAGTAGTAACCTACAAGTGGGTTAAAAATGCTATAATTGAATCCAAGGCAAGTCTAGGGACCATTTGTGTTTAAAATGAAACTAGAATTTATATAATCAAAAAAATAAAACACAAACATTGTCTGTGTTCTTGGTGGAGATCGACCAGGAGCGACCCCAAGTCCATTCAAACCCTAGTCAGCATAAAAACTCTAAATTGAAGGATCAAACTCAGTCCAAATCAAAATCCGAACATAGATTATTGATCCTCATTGCAAGAGGATTCTAAGGTATGTAAAATCTGATGAAATCTCTCAACTTGAATCTCTCATGATTTTGGAAAATCTGAATTTAGATGTTGCATGTGTGTTATTTGGTTAGATTAGGAATGATATGGTGTCTAGAAGTGAAACCTAGACAACTACATGTGATATCATGTCCAATTTCAGGGAATTCCATGAACACCTTGAAGGTGGGTTGTGGGTTTTACAATATGATGATGAACACTAGGATTTAGAATGAATATTTTAGTGTAATTTGATCTTAGAAAATGATTTCAGAAAATGCATGATGTTTAAATGATATATGAAGGCTATATTGAAGATTAAGTTAGCTAACTAGCAAGCTATAAACTTGAATAAGAAAGATATAAAATTCTGCCCTTAAAGTGTTTGTTGAAATGCCTCTATGAAGGCTTAAAACTGAAATTCTGAGCTTAAACGCATAATCATGATGTTTTGGTGTATTATGCGAATTATGATTTAAAGAGAGTTCTAAAACGCATCATAAATGGACTCTATAGGAACGGACGCAGGAGCGTCAAGCGGACAAGCGAGTGGCGAACCACGTTTAAAGGGCAAACTTTGAAGGTATGTAACTTAACCCGTTACATTAAGCGAAACGTTGTTAGATTATACGTAGTTGATAAAGAGTCGTGTTGATTGGAAGTGATCATGATTATTACTTGGAGAATAAATTTAGAGTTGTCAATAAATCATTGGTAGTCATCATAATGGAGGAATTCCGCAAGATGAGTCAATGGGTCGATTAATTGCGTAAGTTGTGGCTTTGTTGATCTAGGGGTAATAATGGCGATAATACTCACAAAAGCATCAAACCAAGAGAATTGGTAATGAAATGTGAGCGACAATAAGTCCCGGATGTTGGGCATAAGTCGCCATAAACATACTAGTTAAATGGGTAGTAAATTGACTAAAGTTAGAATGGGTCAAATAAACGTATAAGGAATTATAGCCTTTCAGTCCGTGAATAGATTTTTCGGTATCATAATTGTAATAGGCGCATCGGTAATGAATTTACAAACGCATAGGAAAAAGAATCACCTAAATCGGGCTTACGAGTCAAAAGTTATGGCTATTTAAAGTTTGAACTTGATTGCACTTGGAGCTGGGAAATAATCAGCATCAGCAAACAAACCTACTGTGAAAACAAGGGCCTCGCGTAGCGCGAGACCCCGTCGCGTCGCGCGACGCCTTCAGGCCGGAAAAATGTTATTTTTTTATTTGTTGATGCTTGGAACTTGTTTATAACCCTTTATACTTGATTAAAACTAACTTATGATGTGTTTTAATCCTAGGTGTTGATAGTAACTAATCGGAAGATGGTCGAGCAAACTTTTGAAGAACCGAACACTATCGTCAAGCTTCCGCAATGCTTTAAATCCTTACTAGACTTAGATTATGGGTTGTAATTGATTGTTAAACAACTTTTGAAACGTTTTGTTTAGTCTTATATGACTAAACTTTTGTTACTTATGAACCTTTTGTTTAATTTATAAGTTAATCAAGCAGTTTTTTTCTTTATAATGGTATACGTTATGATTAAAAATCAAGTTTAATTAGACGGGTGTTACACATTGGCAATAGTTTTGCAGAGAATTTATGTCCTAAAAGTTCTATGTTTCCTTCTTGCAAAACTTTATCTATTTTAACTGAATTTCCGTCTGCTGTTTCAACTGTAAAAATCTGCCTAATATTGGTTAAAGGTAAATTAAGAGCTTGGCAGAATGAAGTATTTATAAAACTTTGGTTTGCACCAGAGTCAAATAATACTTTGGCGTAAATGTTGTGAACTAAGAACGTACCCGCTATCACATCTGGGATGAGTTCTGCTTCTTGAGTGGTCAGCTGAAATGCCCTAGCATTTTTCTTAGTAGTTCCGTCGGTCGCCTTGGTTTTGTTATCTGCTGGTTTGATCACTTTAGGACATTCTGTTTTGAAATGTCCTGCCTCTCCACAATTGTAACAAATTATAGATTTCTTTCTGCAATTTTCTTCACGATGCCCTACAGTTTTGCAAAAATTGCAATATACTTTGCATTTTCCAAAATGTTTCTTTTTGCAATTTTGACAAAATGGCAAAGTTGAAGATTGCCCTGTTCCTCTTTTCTTAAAACTGTTATTATTACCCATCCGAAATCCTTGGGTAATTTTCTGAGCTAATTCCTTCTTCCTATATTCATCTTGTGTGCGTACTAATTCATCGGTTAGGGTATTAGCTAATTCCACAGCATCGTCAATAGTGCGAGGTCTCGCAGCTTTAACAATATTGCAGATTTCACTAATCAGTCCCCAAATGTAGCGAGAAATGAGTACCGGTTCTGGCGAAGCCAGTGTTGGTACCACTCTAGCATATTCAAAGAATGTCGAAGTATAACCGCAACAATCTACACCCATCATCCGATGATTTAAAAACTTATTAGTCATTTGTTCCTTTTCATACTCGGGACAGAATTTCCTTTCTACTAAACCCTTAAATCCTTCCCAAGTCATAGCATAAGCTATTATTCTTCCTTTTGATTGTAACACAGTGTTCCACCATTCAAGTGCTCCTTCCTTGAAGAGATTTGAGGCATACATGACTTGATCATCTTTAGCACATTTACTTATTGCAATTACTGCTTCGGTTTTCTCTAACCAACGCAGTGATGCAGTTGCTCCTTCATTGCCTGCAAATTCAGTGGGTTTACAAGCAAGGAATTCTTTGAAAGTGCAACCAGGCGTTGCAGTTTTCATTTTCTTAGGTAATGGAGCTTGATGTGGTTCCCCATTATGATTAACATGATCATTGCCTCCGTTTACACTATTACTGAAGTTATCTTCAGTAATACGTTTACTTGGAACAATTGGTTGAGGTTCGATTGGATTCTTTATAGCAGCAACGAATGCTGGAATAACATTAGCTATCCCTTGAGCAACAATATTTTCGATATCTTGCCGAGTCATATATTGATCTCCTGGATGTTGCTCTGACTGATTAACCTCATTTACTGGTTCATTACCAATGTTTGACATCTGATAATAAATTTTATGTAAATAATTAGTATAAATACAAATATAATAAAACAGTTTGCACATAATCACATTAACATGTATAACCAAAATTATTGATTTCACAAGTTTCATTTTTATATATTATATTATGCCTCGTACACACGATTATCATACAACGTTTTATTGTTAAGTTATTTACACATACTGGTTATTATGATTATTTATTAACACATATTCCTGCAAACTCTGGTCAGCTAATTTCTTAAAAACGACGCTCCCTTTCGTCATATTTCCAAGTAACTCTTTCTCCCACATCCCTAATCCGATTTCCTGCATCAATCAACTCTTCGCCCCAGAGGCAAAGTTCAGTCAGATTCTCCGGGCTCATGGTTGGGTATAGTGGAGGTTCTGGGTCAACTTGTGGGAAAAATGTATCAGGGTTGTTTAAAAGGTTTTGGTATTGCCAATCGGTTGTCCACCATTCATCTAATTCTACTGGTAATGGTTGAGGTTGGACAATAGGATCTGGAATAGCAGGTTCCAGATTGATTGGGATTGGAGCTTCTAGTGGGTAACTGAAAAGATCTTCTTCAGTAAATATAATGTTTGGATTAGCTGCTTCAAGGTTTCCATCGGCAGGTCCGATGAGATCACTCATTATTAATTCATGATCTAACACTTCCCAAGGAGTCATTTTCTGTTTCTTCCTAGAACTCTCTCCGACTTCTCTTTCTGTTTGCTTACAACTATTCTCAGTTTCCATCTCTATTTGATTAATATTTTCCTCAATTTCTACCCCTTTTCCTTTGTCTTTTGGTTCTTCAATTTTGGTAACTTTTCTTGTTGCTGGCTTTTTCCTTCGTACACGCCTCCAGCCCACAAATCTGTTTCTTTTCTTGGGTTTAGGTTTTGCCGGTGGTTTGGATTGAAATTCCATGGGTTCTTCTTTGTCAGCGAAGTAACCGGTGAATTCCTTGGAAACTTCTATCTTAACGGGATAGAGGTTAAGATTTTCTAAACCTTCAGATATCTCATTCATGCTGTTTAGCAGATATGCAAAATACATACCAAATGTTAAAACAACATTTTATAGATAACCCGTAAATATTATTGCATACACAAAACAACTGACAATTAAATTATACTACGATTTACTGTAACTTATTTATTTACTAAATAAGGTTTCTGGAAATAAAAGTGCTAAAACTTTTGAGTACTTAGAGATTTGCATTTTCTGCTACTGTGGCTAACATATAAAGATTTGCCCATTTCTCATCTAATTTGTCCTCCCAAGGTGATTTATTGATTAAATCATGGGTTTCTTGTTTCCCTTTCTTCTCTCGGTTTTTCCTTATTTCCTCCTGACTTTTCCTAATAATCAAACTTCTTTTATTAGGGGAAAGTGGTTCCTCGTAATGTGCCTTACGGACAAATATTCCTTCTTCAGGAATTACATAAGGTTTTGTTTGGGATGAACTTCCCTTCTCGTTGGATGATCTATCTAGTTTAAGATAGATATTTGACAGCTTTTGTTTACCCATACAGTAATTAACAAATAATCAGTTAATAAAACACATAATCACATAATTGGCAATCAGTAAAATTAAGTATTTCTAAATACTTAATAGGCTTAAATCAGTGGCTCTGATACCACCTTATTTCTGTCACGGCCCCCGACCCGGTTTGACCCGTTTTAGGAGCCGCGGGATAGAAATTCCCGTGGTATTAAATTAACAGCGGAAGTTTCTTCAGGATCTTTTAAAACTGAAATATTTCCCGATTATTTTATTTCACAATTCGAGATAAGACCCGATAATTTACAATACTGAGATTTCACGAAGAAATCTTTTATTTTCAAAACATATTTCTTTATTTTATACTGAGCCACTTTCTTAAGCTGATAGTGCTTCACGGCACTTTTTCTGGATCACAACAGATCACCTGAAACATGTTTGAAAAAGGTTTTGTCAGCAGGAAATACTGAGTGAATCAATCATTTTACTAAAACGACACGTTTGTTATAATTTACAGTATTAAGAGCGATTACAATGTCTCTATCTTTTAAATTAACTGATCCAGTTGTCACTTGACCGGACGTGTGACTGTGGACATATCACTTACTGGGTCCGTTCACCCACAAGTGATAAATAATTAGTAGCTATGTGCACATCCCCCCACATACTGGCAGTAATTTCAGATTACATAGACTTAATCCCTGTAATTATAACCTTTGAAAATAAACATGCTTTTGTAAAGTAATTTGATAAAAAGAGAATGACTCACATTGCAGATTTAACAGAGCTTATTCTACTGATTAGCCTTGATAACCTAGTTTAAATAATCAAGCACACAAACTAGGTTAGTAACTTAATACAGCATTTACGACAACTCACGAGATTACAACCTTCGCAACGAATGACAAAGTGCGATACTTAAACATCCATCGATTTAACGACGAATGACAAAGCATAAACCCTAATGTGGGCAGCACTTAAACATCCATTGGATAGTTTAATCGATCGGACATTGAATCGTAGCAGCGATCGAGTTATTACCCTGAATTGTGGCAGCACTTCGTGATCAGTGTGTGTTTATTGTAGTATTCAGACACTATCTCAACGTACAATTTGAGTTTGAACGTTGAACTAACGCACAATTGCATGAAACAGATGAAGCTATTTATACTTGAAAAATGTCCCCCTCGCGCCACGCGAGGGGTTCTCCTGTTCCTGTCGCGTGGCGCGACAGGCCCTAGTCTACCCTAGGTTTGCTTCGTGTCCCAGTAGCTTAGCTGAGTTGGTTTCGTGTGATTTTAAATTTTTGACAGCAAACTGTGTGGATTTTACCGAGTAGGGTTTACCCCCCCTGAGTTTTAGGGGCCCTGATCCTGATTCTGATTGTTCTGAAAATTTTAGGGTTTGTGCAGAATCACTTGGGTTTCTCAATTAGGGTTTCCTAATCAGATAATTAAAATACTAAATAGTACTTTTTGATGAGAGTTGTTACATGGTACCCCCACATCAGGCCCAGACTCGTTGGGACCACAACACCCATCACCTTTTTTATAAGAATTGTTCCCTTTCCCTAGATCCCCCACATTATTACAATTCTCGTTAGCCGACAAAATATCTTCCCCATGCACATAATTATTCCCCATATCCACATTAAAAGTAGGGGACTCCTCATGAAGCAGCGACCTTTGGACTACCGGCGACTTATCATTACCCACCGAAGGATCAATTTTGACTCCCGTCGGACTGGTACCCCCCATCTCCGGCGCCGGAGATTGATGGACTTCCTGATTACCACCAACTGAATTAGTGGATGGCCGGATCTCTCCTTCCTCAAAATCCTCTACATCATCCAATGCTATATCCGAGTCCGAATCTGAGGCTAACTCAGAATCACTATCCTCCATCCTGAGATCACAGTTCAAATTGTTCCTATATACTGCCCAGAAGATTCCGAAACCCAAGCCACTATGCTTTTGTCATTCCACTTGATGACCACCGCTTCTTCTATTCTGGACTTTTGATTTGTTAGGACCTGTACCGTTCCCCCCGAATTATCCTCGTTTTACCAAGAGAAATCGGACTGTTGAATCACTTCACCGAATAAACCACCGATCCTATCAAATATTGAGTAATCACGAATAATAAAAGGCACCCCCACAACATTGATCGTGGCAACCTGATTAAACGGAATATCTTCACCATTCCACAAAAAACTTTGAAATTTTTTTGTTGAATAAGGCAGAATGAGAGTTCATGCACTCAAAGGCTAATGACTTATCCTTAAAAGCCAACAAGAAAGTCACCCCCTACATACGACAATCCAACGTCAGTTAAATCTTCTTCTTCCAGAGACATCCGAACCTTACCAATGCACATGACTTCCTTTGTATCCCCAATAATAGATCTGCCAATACAATGGAGGGGGTAAAGTGATCCTTTCCCCTCCACGTTAACAACCTTTGCTCCATTGTTCTGATTCCCAATATTCCTTCTTAGCAGGTCCGCAAAGGATCTTCCCTCTTGGACATACGACGGACCAGATGAGGTGTTACCAGATGCTTGTTTCTCCACTGGTGGCTGGCCCCCATCCTGGGCATTGCCTTTAGGACGCCAAACACTCCGACCCAAATTTTCTGGAGCATAATTAAACCGCTTATGGTCTTTATCATATTTGGCTAAGGATACCAACACCTTCATATCGAACATCTTGATTGTATTCAGTTTCATCATAGTCTCTTTCACATCAACTATACCCATATAGCGAACAAAACCAAAACACCTACCTCTAGCATCTCGCTTCCTCGCGACATACACATCGTAGACATAGCTAAAAGGTTGGAAGGCCCGCCATAATACATTCCTTGATACACAATCTGATAAGTTCTGCACTAAAAACGTCCATTCGATACCATCTCCCTTGCTTTTACGATTCTTCCGATACTGCACATTGGACCACGGACCACCATCATCATAACCACCCTCTCGGCCGTTCCTAGAAGCCATTAAGAAAACCACAAGAAACCGAAGCGGCGAATGGATTACACGAGACCCAGATAGGGTGAACGGTTAGGTCAAGATGACCCCAATGAGTCGATCGACTAAACCCCACACACTATTCAGAAACGAGTATTCATCGTCGAGCCTGACTTCACGAATTCCGGGCGGCAGAAGGGACGGGAGAGAGAGAGAGAGTTACTAACAACCTGAATTGTCACACGTTTGGTATAGTTTTTGCATCAACACCATTTTAGGAAAAATCTCCCAAATTGTTACACGTTTGGTATATTTATCAAATTATTGTTGGTTGGTAGATTTTGTAATTTCCAGTTCTAATTTTCAATTCAAGAAGTAACCCAATAGCAAAAGGCGAACTGATACGCCCGCGATCGCAGACAGCACTGGGTAGTCCAAACCCACCATCTCTAGTTTCAGAGAAAACCCACCGCCGAAGGCTCATTGTGAAACCCGGTTGGGATTAAATTTGAACCTGAGACCTGTGGCCTTCAGCCCAAATCTTCACCTTCCCTCTAAGGGGACTGGGGGTGGGAACAATTATTCCCGTGATAAACTTTGACAACGCGTGATGGATAACAACATACCACCGCCACCATCATCTATAACGAGTGATGGAGATGTTTACGTGATAGTTTTCACGCGTGATGGGGTGTGAGTGATAAATGGATGTGAGGGGATGTGAGGGGGTGTGAGGGTTTATTGTTAGGTGTTGTGAGTGATGACCATTGCCATTAAAAAAAGTTGTGAGTGATGAAAAAATGGTTGATGATACGACGGAACTTGATTGAGTGTTATGAGTGATGACCACCTCCACCCCTAATGTCAGTAGAGTTAAAGCTCATTAACAATATCATCGTATATTTTTATTTTTGTCAAGTAGAAATTTAAGTAGTTAGAAATTTAATCAATAGTGAAACTTGAACATTTATATTGAGGGGATGAAAATATATGTTTATTCAGCACTCTTTTTTATTAGAAGGGACTCAATGAATTGGAGATACTATTCTTTTTAAGGTAACGTGAGTTTCTAGAAAAAAAAATGCGAAACTCGCTTTTTACTCCAATGAGGTTTTATAAAAATAGTCATTTTTCTTTCAAAATATTAAAAACATATATTACATAGCATGGAAAGGGCATTCTAGGGTATTATCCTAAAGTCCCATCCAATCAGATGTTGTGATGTCATTTCTAACCCCAAATACCTTAGACTGTGGGTATGCCGTATAGGGCGGGGGTTGGGGCGTGGGTGAGTTGAAAACGCCTAAGCTACCACCCCGGGTGGGATTGGGTTTCGGCGTGGCCTAAGGGGCGGGAGTTTAAAGCCGGACGTGGGGCGGGTCTATCAGTATGACATGGCGGGTTCTCGTTGGCCAAACCAAACTAGCCGTTGGCCAACGGCTATGTTAATTTTTTTTCACTATAAAACTCACACTTCTATTCCTTTTTTTACAACATTCAACCACAATACACTCCACATCTTTTATAATCATCTCTATTCTCATTCTACAAAACGAAAAATGCATCCTCATAATCGTGGTTATGACCCGAACAACCTGTGGGCATTCCAAGAAAATCCTAACCCACCACCCAATCATCCAATGTCTCGTCCATTTTTAATACACTCCTCTATGCTCGATATGGCGAGTTATGCATCGTATCTCGGGAATCGTTTGTATACTAACTTCCCACACACCGACGATTCTATACCTAGCCCGATTCTACAAACGCCCATCAACCTTTCACCAACCTCCATCAACCTTTCCCAAACCGAAACCGTCCCCGAAACTCAACCACCCAACGATGGTCCTTCCGCATCCAAACCCATCAAAAAGAGAAGTCACAAGAAAAAAACCGAGGCGGAGAAAACACTTGAAACCGCCAAACGAAAACAACAAAGATGGGTCGTTAATGAAGAACTTGCATTGGCGAGGGCTTGGCTTCAACAATCTCTACATCCAACTTTAGGTATTTTTAAATATTTTGTAGCCCTTAAAATTTATGGTTTTTTTATATAACTTTCTAATATATTAAATTTTGTTTTGATTAAAATAGGAAATTCTCAACATAGAAGCCATTTGTGGGAAGCGATTAGTAAAGCATTCCATGAAGAAATGGAAAGGGAGGTTTATCGTGAAAACGATAGCTTATCCTCGAAGTGGACCGAGATAAGCGGTCAACTTACCAAATTTAGTGCTTTTTTAAATAATTAAAAACTAATTAATAAAAGTGAACTAAAACAGTTTACGACAAAGATTTAATACTAATAAAGGACTATCTAGGTTAGAATACCACTTGTTAATAACATGCTTTCTACCGGGTAACTGTGTGATATGAAACCGGGATCTTTAGATATTAAACCTTTAAAGACGACGTAAGATTCCCAATCATTCTCGGGAAGTCAACTATGTGACTTGAAAGGTTTATTTTGATTACCGATTTACTAGACTTCTTTACAGTTATCTAGTGTTCTAGAAAAGTGCTTGGAAAGACTGACTTCCTCTCGGTTATAAGTCTAAAGCAATTTAAGAAAAACTTGATTTGGTTTAATAGACAAATTAGCGACAATTTAGCTAAAACCTGGTTTCTCACAAAACACAATCTTAGCAATACACTAAACTCGATCTATTAATATTTTTATACCTTACAGCGCTAAAAATAGTAGAACATTAAAACCGGATTAATTCTTGATCACTAGTTCTATGGTTTATTTCACAATCCACCATAAGATTACCCAACCCGTTTAGGACTTGAATATCGACATAATTCTTTTTATGAAAATACATTCACCGGAATTTATGTGAAACAAATGATCAAAGTGTAAACCAAGTTAAAATATGCATAAACACCAAAACATATAACTCAAATTATTTACTTAACAAGAACAAACCATAATCACACAATACCCGGTAAAAATTACATATTAACAAGTGTTCATCATAACCTAGATAGTTTCAAAGTTTAGCTACACATAATATTAAACATTACAACTGGACAAAATCTGAAAGTAATTAAAAACATTATACAAGACAAGATAAAAACTGAAAACGAAAGATTACCGAACCCGGATCGCTTAAGACTCGAACCGAAAGCTTCCACGACTCCCGAGAGCTCCGAGGTGCTTCAAGATCGCTCCAAGCTGCTTAGAACTGACTGATTACAGCCTTTAGAAGTGTGTTTCCGAGTTATTGAAGGTGTATTTTCGAAGTTGCAAGTGAGGCCCTTTTATAGGCTCAAAAATTAGGCCAGATTGCTAGCTTACGGACCTCAACATTGTGAGGCTTGAGGTCCGTAAGGGTCTCCAACTAATCTTCTTCAACTGCTCCATTTCCCGACCAGAAAGTCTTTGCCGACAGGTTCTTACGGACCTCAACGTTGTGGATGTTGAGGTCCGTAAGGCTTCTTCAAAGGCAATTTCTTCTTTTTCCGTGACACGTTTCCCCAAGTATTGTTTCCTTCGTCGATCCTTTACCGTTTCCTCGCGTAATCCACAGATATTTCACTGATTCCTGCAGATTCATGATTTTATCGATTCAGTACCAAATACAAAGGAGAAACGCACACAATTGTTCTGAAATATGGATAATTTGATGCATATGATGTGTATAATTCTAAACACATCACACGTCTTCCAAAAGGTCAAGGACACCCTCGTCCCAAGCCCAATCGGATGCACGAGATCAAGAGTTGGAGGACTTTTTGGATGATTCGCCAAACTGGCCTGAATACGGAAGAGATGCCGCAAAAAGGCGCGCTCTAAAATCAAGATCGGGTACGGCATCGCCTTCAGTTGGGAGTTCGGGCTCGCGTATGGGAGTATACAACGATCAGTTGGATGACATTGCATGCAAGTTAGATACATTCAACGTATTCCAACAACAAAGGGCCGAAATTCGGAAGAGCAAAGAAGCTAGGGATGCCCTGAAACAAAGACGAGATGATATGAAATTTCTAGCCCAGCCCATTGATCACCTAGAGGGTGAAGAGTTGGAACTAATGTTGGAGACGAGAGAAGAGATAAAGAAAAAATATAAGCGTTATGAAATTTTTTATGTAATTTTTTTTATTTAAAAAATTTAAATTTTTTGTTTTAAAAAATATAAAACACCCGTTTGGGCTGGCCACGCCCCAAACCCCCGCCCCACCATACCGTCTTCAATGTGGGTCAGCCCAGCGAAGCCCCCCCAAGCCACGTGTCAACCCATGCCCCAAACCCCCGCCCCACCATACCCCACGGTCTTAGATGGGAGAAAACACTAACGGCGCCTACCACAAATATCCAAAACTACCCTAGTCCAATTTATGATCGTTCAACTTCAAAAAGTGTTGTGGACGTGTGATGTTTAAACGGCAAAGGTTTACCGCAAACCAGAACCCACGTGACAAACCGCAGAGGTGGCGGTAGTGTTGCCTAGCGGCATCCAATTTGGGTTGACAACATGACACCACGTCCACCCACAAAAGTTTCATTAGTCATTTCATTTTTATCGAGACTACAACGTTTGTTTTCCCAGTAAGTCTAACCCATGGAGAAAACAAATGTTATAGTCTCGATAAAAATGAAATGACTAATGAAACTTTTGTGGGTGAACGTGGTGTCATGTTTTCAACCTAAATCGGGTTCAATGCCGCTAGACAACACTGCCGCCACCTCTGCGGTTTGTCATGGGCCATTACCCATGTGTTGTTATGTGATAGACATCTTGTTTATGTTTTCTCTCGTTGACTAAAAGCTTTGTAGAAAATTGTAAAATCTTATAAAGTAAAATCAAATTTAATTTTAATCTTTTTTTAAATACATTTATGGTTTTTATTTGGATTTCGTTTAATTAGATTTGAACACTTTTGAATCGTATAAAAATACGTTTCCCAACATCCCTAAATCCATTCGAAATCGTCTGACTTTTTAACAAATTTTGTCATTCTTCAATAAATGTAACAAAATGTTAAAAAACATAAAAGTAATACAAAAAAAACCAGAGTTAAATTCGATTTACTTTTTGAGGTTTGACAAAAATAATCATTTTCCTGCAATGGGAGAGAAAATGATCTGTATATCCATGACATGCACATGTGTTAGACTTAACGAGGCTAATGAGATATTTTTAGACGTCTGAATAGAAATAAAACAAATGATGAGACTTGTTAAGGTAAATTGATATTTCTAATCTTTTAGAAGCAGATATTTATACAAGATAGCGATATTATATATATGTCCGTTTGAATTAGCGATATTCATGTATTCATGATATATATTTATGTTTGATTTAGCGATATTTAAAAGAAACCTTAGAATATCGCTATATCAAATAGCAATATACCTACTTTCACTCTTTTCCACCAACCTCCCCTAGAAGTGATCTTTTGGTGGTCAAACCACCTAAACATGCAAAAAAAATTCGATATTCTAGAAAGATATAAGTTAAATATTCCTTATAATTTTCAAACCTCATGAGCAAACCTTGATATTCTAGAAAGATATAAGGTAAATATTCCTAATAAACTTTCCAAAATGGCTAGCTGAATCGATTGCCAACCCAATAAAAGAAAGCCAAATAACATTATTTCAATAGAGAAACTCAAAATTGTACATTTGAGAATTGGATTCCAAGTCGTGCACCTTCCCACCCTCCACAAACTTATATAAATGCTTTTGGAGTTCAACATAACTTCATAGAACCCATCAACCGACGCTATCAACTAAAAGTCTGTTTGATGTCAACAATCCACGGTTCAACTATTCATCGACAACACCATTATCGCGCTTCTTTGAAGAAGAAACTCAAACAAATATCACACAAGTTACATGACACGCCTTCTTATTCTCACATTGGTAATGGCTTTCAGAGACTTCCAAACCTCCCGAAAGAAATTGTTAATATCTTGGACTACAATGACCACAAGCACATATCTAGGTTCTCCCAAAGCGAAGATGGTGCAAATGCGAACGTTGATGCAGAAGCTACGGATTTCATTCAGTCGATGCACAAAAAGTTTGAAATTAACCACACAATTTCTATGATTTAAGCACATATTATGGACTACAATAATATCATGCATTTCCATGCCTCTTGTGTTTGATCATTTGTATGTTGAACAACCTTTGCTATTCAAAATGTTTATATCAAATGTAACTTTAGATGGTATATTGATATTGAATAAATTTTATTACTTTTCAGATATTATTCTATAATTGTATAAGCTAGAAACAAACCTTTTTAATATAACTAAAAAGATGGATTCAAAATGTAACTAATATTATGTTATATTAAAGAAATAAAAATATACAATATAACTAGAATATGATTAATAGTAATTCTCTTTGAACGAATAACTCACACATCGACTAAACTTATGCCTAAATCTACACCAATGTTCAACATGAGGCCAAAACCCTCAACAATGGAAAAACAACTTTACTACTCTCCTTGCTTTGGTGACTAATAGTAATTAACTGAATTATCGGTATGTTTTAACGATCAATAAAAGCCAATAACACTCTTTATCTAGAGTTGATTTACATTTAAGATAACCTATAGACAATTGTGTGTAGCTTTATCAAGAGTCAGTGGTGGACCCAAGATTTTTTTTTCAATCGGGTCCATTTTTTTCGGTGTTCAAAATTTTCATAACAAAACGTTAAAATTTTCGGGTTGGTCCTCGTTCGGGTCGGGTCATAGCGAGGTTTGAAATAGATTTAAAAAAAAAGAGGAAAAACGAGCTATAAAAGGATTGAATCAATGACATCTTGTTGGTAAAGAGAGGGATTTACCACCACACCAAGTTTCCTTTTCTTTCTATGGTGTCCACCTAATTGTATTTATGGGGTCCTTATACAATTTAATATACCGAATCTACTAATTTTTTTAAAAACATTGAGGTCCGGGGACCCCGACCCACTCTATATGGGTCCGCTCCTGCCAAGAGT